>OY757189.1:47564178-47796678 GCA_963583895.1 Melanophora roralis | reverse complement strand
AAACAACAAAGCACAAGAGTTAACAGTGGGTTCAAAGGGTCATTTGAATAAATAAAATCTACATTAACATAATTCAAATTGTTATTATCAGATTCCCTTTGGTAATTAGAAGTTTCTTAAGGACCTTATATTTTACGCTGTGGCTCAGTATTCATTTTGATATGAATTTAAAAAAGAATATTTTTTTAAGTTTTCCCTTAAGGTTTTTTTAAATATGAAAAGTTTTTTAGAAAAAGGTTGAAAGTTTTTTGTAATTTTTATCAGTTAAAGTCACCTTAAGTTTTTATTAGAAAAACAAGTTTTAGTTAACCATTAGTGTTACAACAGGACATTTATGTTTGTTTGTGAAGGCAAAAAGGAACAAAAATTTAGGGTATTAAAACCTAAATAGATTTAGGCATTAAGTAGTTTAAAAGCACATCTCCTTACTACAAGTGATTAAAATATTTCTGCTTCAAGTTCTAAACAATTCATTATGCAATAAAAAATTTTGATTCTGAAAAATCATTTAATTGTTTAAGGAAACTTAATATCTACTGCATTACTGCGTTTGACTTACGAACAACAATTTTATTTCTAATGAAAAATACTGGCGCTGTACTCCAGCCGATATGGGTGTTTGTGTATTTATGGAACCCTTAACTAATAAAGCTCGTTTTGTCACAGTTTGCTACTAATAAATTCTGAATGACACGCACAAACCAGGCGACACATTTACGTACACAAACACACACACAAATACACTCATAATCATTTCTCTGTAGAAGCCCATTTGCTAACGTTTATTATTGAATCACATAATAAATTTGCTATTAAAGTAGCAAAATAAGAAAAAACAAAAAAGGAACTAAACAATCAAATAAACAAAGAAATCAACGACTAAATCCAAATAGAACTGTTAGACAAAATACCGGCAACCCTGTGCAGAGACTTATTAGTACAGTTTGGTTGACGACAACGAAGCAAACGAGTAAGAGAAGGCGTGAGTATTTAGTTTATTTTGTTGTTGTTTTCAACAAAACACTGGAGTTATAGAACATTTCATTAAATGGGGGGAGAGATGTCATATTAAATAACCATGTTTAACAAGGAAAAGATAGTGACTCAAATGGGAAAATACTCAAACTAATACAGTTGTTTCAAATAACAGCAGTTATTTTTTAGTTTTGTACATAATAAGCAGTACGATTACGCAAGAGATTTGCTTATGTTGTTAAATCGGGAAGATATGATACAATAGAGGTATTTTTATTTTGTTTTGTTGTATGTGGTCAAATTATATAAAAGCGATGCTTAGATATGATAATATTTAAAAATTTTTGATAAATTTCGAAAAATATTTTCTATCGATACATAGAGTCCAGTTATTTATTTTGTTAGCGTACAACAGTGTTATGAACTCCTTATTTTATGATATTGTCATAATCATAAAAATTTATTAAAATTCAGTTGTTGCTTTGGTTTTTAATAGTTAAGTAAGTGTGTGTGCTTGCATGTGTGTAGTAATTTTTTTTTGCATGGTTGTGCCTTCTTGGTCACAATTTTACTGACACAAAAGTTAGTTGTACACAATCCAATTTGTTTTAAAAAGAAAACAGGATATGTTTTAAACAAGAAAATCTGTCACAGCTCGTATAAGTGGCAATACCAGCATATGGAAGAAAATTACGCAGGGTAAAATGACTCCCGTCAGTGAGTCCTATAAGGGACAAATGAAAATTTATATACCGATGGTTGCCAAATTTCATAACAGGAAGGCAAAAGTTGGTTTATGAACCATACAAAAAGGAAGTGAAAGGATACAACAGGCACCTAGTGCTGAGACTGAAGGGCAAGCTGTCTTAAAAAACCTATATGGAAAATAGTGCAGTAGACGACTATTGGGCTCTATGCATGCAGAAATCTGCTAGAAAGAATCTAGAGTCATACGCAGGTCTTAAGCATATGATTTACGTTATACTGCAGTGGCTGAAATATTTTTATCTATCGAAAACTTGTGGGTAGACAACACTGTAAAATTAAGTCATTAGCTGTACTGCATTCGCAAAGGGTTCTTGTAGTATTTTCTGGATTATGTAGAAGTCTCAAGACTCTGGAATGACAAAGTTTCTTCTGTCTTTGCATTAGACCGAGAGTAGAGCACTAGTAAAGCTGATAATGGGTCGTTATTAGATAATGCCTCGGGCCAAAGAAGAAGGATCACTCACTAGTCAGCAATGATTGCAGGTTCTGAGGAAAACCAAGGCTTATTCCTTTGGTTTTTGCCTTGGAGTATATTATATGTCACAGTGCAGCGCTTGTGCGCTTCATAGCAATTTTTCTGGGTCAAGAGAAATCAAGAGGAGACTGAAAGCATTTTCGAAAAGACAATAAAGGACCCTCGATTTTATTGTACGGAAGTATAGTTTTTGTTTCTTCTAGTATGATAGTACTAGCGAATCAAGGTTTTTATGTTATTTTTTTCTTCTTTATTTACCACCGATTGCTGAGTAGTATAGGTTGCATTAGCAAATACGACATGAGCAAGGCGGCTACACTAAAAACATAAACTAAGTAATCTTTTCTTAAATCAAGTCGTAGTCCTGCCAAATCTACAGTGATTATAGGTTTTTTTTCTGCAAGTTGGAATAAATATATTGCTTTTAGCCATATTTCAACCAAAAAATCTTGATAAAATTTTGAAACCATGCTTAACTTAAGCTTAAAAAGATTGATTAAAGCGTAAAAGAGATTAATCCAAAAATGAAAATTAATCCAATCCAAGCCAAATGGTACCCAAAGACATATTTAAGATATAAGGTTTACTAGTTGTAAAAAAATATTATGTTGAGGGGTAAATGCAGGGAAAAAACTTAAAATATAAATTAAACTTAGCAGCACAGAGCTGGCCTTTTTGAAGGCCAGGTGTTGCCGTAACTCTTAAGAAGGCAATTATTTTATAAAAAAAAACTTCTTTAATAGCAATAAAATTAAAAACCAAATTTTTGTGCTGCTAAGCAGGTATCAAAAGATGATAAATTAACTAATATCAATGCGTTTTGTTAAAGAAAGAAACTCTTGCTTAAGTAGATACAATGACAGTAATATTTCAATACAAATTATATGTTTAAGTTAAATACTTTCTTCCTTTATTTGCTTTTAGTTGTATATTTTGTTGTAAGTTTCAGTGCTTTTTATAATATTTCAGTAAAATACAAAGATATTTTTGCTGTATAAGTCCTAATGTTTCTATACAGTTGGTCATGTCTGCAAAGTACTTTAAATGGAGGTAACTGATGATCGTAAGGGACAGCAAAATCATATTGTTGTAGAACGTTTTTTAAAACTCGTAGCGAAATCCAGCAGAAAGAAATAACAATATTGTCGTTCATTTTATCATATACATTTTAAGATTATATTTTAGAGCATATGACCACATTTTCGTCAATAATAATTTTTTTTAAAACGACAAATAATAAAAAAAATGCATTCAGAAATTTAAGTGAAAACGTTAAAGAGACTTTTTTTTAAATATAGCACTGCCTTTCATAATTTGGTCAGTTGGGTTAGTATATTTTCATATATTTTTTCTTTATACAAACATTAACATGAGGAAAAACATATAATTAGAATAATTTGCCTTTTTAGCAAAACAGTAAAACAGCTTGTTATTATAACAATGTGTATTTATGATCTTAACATTTTCTTACATCATTTGCTTTACGTTCACTACTTCAATACTTTATAAACATCATAATGAGTTTTACTTTAGATGGCGTCTTGACATTTGTTTTTTGTGTTAAACTAAGGCAGACAAGCATACGTATACAGCTGGTTGTACAAAGGTAAGGGACAGTGGGGAGAATAGCAACACTTTCATGCGTGAAATCTGTTGGAAACATTTAACCTGACTAACGACAAGAAACATGTAAAATCTTCATCCTTAAAATACTGGACTCATTTGTTAATAGCTGATATACCCACACACATACTTATTAACACGTTTACAAACACAATAAATATTTTTGTTAGTGCTGTAACTACGTACGTTAAGATACACCAACGATGAGATAAATTTCATTAGAGGAAGCGCAAAACTAAAAGTTTCAAATAATATAAACTAATAATATTTATTTATATAAATTAGTTGTTTGAAAAAATAGAAAAACATTTTTTCAAATTAAAAAAAATTAAAAATTTTTTAGCAAAAACATATGGTGTTTATAACAAGTTATTAAAGGGATATTAAAAACAAGTAAGAAGGCAATATTCTGCGTTGCCGAATTTTAGATACCCTCAAATTGTTTTCGAGCCACAAATATTATAAAAAAATTACTTTGTGCCGGGCTTGAAGTCGATAGCTAGTTCTAGTTCTATCAAAAACTTTACAAAATTTAAAATTTGGTATAGGCGCTGCTACTTCTAGTTTCGTATAGAGCAAATATTTCTTTTAGATAAAAAAAACCATAATAGAAGTACTTTGTTTAAGGTCTATAGTTTTACAGTCTTCGAAAGATTTCATACGAAAAGTTAATAAAAAATTGTTTGTTTGTCTGATAGCCCTGCTCCAATCCAACTTAATTTTTCCTATCCTTAAAATTTTTAATTTGTGACTGAAGAAATGCTAGAGATAGCACAGTAATAGATAGTCCAAAACTGGATCTGGCGTTACTGTAGCCACTTGTAATTAAAAAACATAAAACAGTCGTAAGTTAGTTAGATGAGGTTAAGAAAAACAGGCAGCCGTTAAAGGAACTGACATAGCTCACTTGGGACTGCTTAATTGGGTCCCTTTTTGTTACCTGGCAGATAGAAATTGTGGAGTTAGAATTAAAGATGAAATGAAGAGCAGGATAAAAAAAATTAAAAAAAGAATTGAAGCAGAGTTGCCAGGATCTCTGGTGGTAGGCGAACCCACAACCCCCAGATAGGCAGACTCGCGAACTTACTAACTAAGTACCAGCAAAAAAAAATTGTCAAAATTCGATTATACTTGGTATGCTATAGATTGTTACAAATAAATTTGTCACACTGCTGATACCGTACTTAGAGCAAGTCTTTTTCGAAGATATATAACTAGAAGATAAAGTTGACACTTTTATATCCAAGCCTGCTAGGACAAGTCACCTTAGCCACCAATTTTAAGACCGTTTTAACGGGTTAAGACGATGAAAATACCAATAAATTTTTGTTTCAAGAATTTTTTAGTCTACATACTATTTGCGGCTCACAGAGACCTCGGGTTTAAAAATTTTCTAGTTCTATGGGCAACCTTAACCCTTATGTGAATGGCAAGGTACCCGGGTACCTTTAGCGTTTTCATCTTAATTTTTTTTATAGAAGTAGATGATCCACATATTTTAAACTTCTTAAGAACTCCTAACTTTTAATAAATTTCATGTGATCTTAATTTTTTTAGCTTAAAAATATTTTGAAGAGGCGTGGTTGACCGATTTTCATCTTATACCCTTAGCAGCATGGCAAGGTACCCGGGTACCTTCATATATTAAATATTAAAAAACAATTAGTGCAAGTATTTTTTTTAGTGAAGTGTTACTAAAAAAATAAAATTAAAAAAAGTTCTTATCTTTCAGATTTAATTAAACTTCGAAGTTGGTAAAACAAAAACAAATAAAAAAATATATATCTTTCATATACACATGCACATACATATAAAAAATAACATTTGCCTACAAATAAATTTTTATTGATCGTTTTGTGAACAATTTGGGTATTTTGGACAGTTTGTTGAATGCTCATTACAAATCGGTTTAAAACATCTGGTGCAAGCTTTACGTGTTTTTCTTTGCTTGATACGTTTGTTCATAAGTTGCGAAAACTTCCTACTACGGGAGTACGGCCGCTTTTTTTTTGTAAACCTGAAATGTTTGACATTGAAACTTCAAAATCTTCTCCAAACACATTGTTAATTGCAGATGTGACTGATGACTGGATAGCTGTTGGGATTTTAATGCGTTAAGTAATGTTTTCCTTACAAAATTTGAAGCTTAGCTCTTTCAAAAATTGTCTATGACGATCTGTGGAACGCAATTGTGTATGGTTTTCCATATAATATAAAAGATGGTAATGCTGCTACATCTATAGTATTATATAAAAGTGATGGTGGCTATCGATTTGTTCTGCGTTTGCAGGAACATTCGCCTAACAGTTTGTTCCTATTGTTAACTCCTCCTCTGCTTTTATTATAATATGTTATGACATCTGGTTAAACAGCAAGAGTTGATGCTATATTAAGCTTTACTTGCATAGTTGATAACATAACTAGAGCTTTTTTCTTTTTCAGTACATAAGAGCACAGTGATGCATCTTTGCTAAAAGCAAAGTTTAAATTTTATATTTGTCTAAAATAAAATCGTAAATATAAAATTAAACAACACAAAAAAAATTCTTCCTTATCTTAAGTTATGCAACCAAAAAATAAAAACACGTAAAGCACAAACTTGTCTTTATATGGCGGCATATTCTCTGGCAGAAAGCGTTTGTTCTTTCTTACTGTTCCCATAAGTGTTAAGTTCCAAGAACTTAAAGTTTTTGCTAGCTCTTAGGACTTAACAAATTTATCAGTAGTTACATTTCTTCCTGAGTTTTTGTATGGTAAAACCAGATCTAAAACCGTTCTTTCGCCTATATTTGTTTGACGCTCGCCTTTTGATGGTTTACCAATGTTTTATTTTCCATGCAAAGGATAAGAGTTTAATGCATCGCAAGCCCAAAAAATGTTGATGCGATATATTTCTGGCTTTGACGACATGTTCTGCGTAAAGCAGGTACATCCACGATATCCATAAGGTTTATAACTCTGACGTAAATTCTCATTCAGCATCTTCAAAATATCTCTTAAAGCAGCAGTTTTATCAGTTTATGCACATATCTTCGAAAAAAATATAGGTTTCCAATACTATTTCCATATAGGTACCCGGGTACCTTGCCATGCTGTTAAGGGTGTTTTTTTTGCCATTCACTTAAGGGTTAAGGTTCATTTATACGTGACCTAACCATACCACAGCAAACAGCTGTTCGAAACAAACTTATGGGCAGCACTGTATTTGATTATAGGTGACTTACCATTACGCCACAACCATTACCTTAGAAACCAATTGAGTTTTGGTTTTTATGGCAACTGTTATGGTTATGGTCTTATGGTAAGTCACATATAATTGAACCTTTAATGCTTTCAAAAGGTTTATAAACTCTAGACTAGAAGAGGTACACTGTAGGAAAATATTGAGCAGAGATTGGTTTCCCAATCTTTTTTGGTTTTTAATAATGACCGGTAACTGTGGTCATTTCAATCAGTGAAAACTTTTTTTTACTATTGGGAGACCTCTCCATGCATACAACTTTCTTCTGATAAATGGAATACGCCCCTTTTAATTAAAATTTGGAGCTCTCAGAAGCCCAACACTCCAAGCGATGAAAAAGAAACTGGAAAGTTAGGTGCCAACATCGGGCCAACAGATGTACCTCACTTGGAATCGTTGGTTCCATTAGAAGCACGCCTAAAGGAGCACTAGATGCTATGAGCCACACTCTTTCTATTACGAGCTATTTATTTTTTATGGCAACAAGAAGCTTAGTCCCACTATGGGAGTTAGAACTAGGGAAGTTTATTGATACTGTTCGTACTTTAATATTATGGAAACTATATCCTTAGAATTAAAACAAAATCTAGAAATCTAAGACAGGTTATACGGAACTAAAGGAAAACCACCAACAATAATAATCGCAGAGAGGGCTTATTGGCTGGAGTCCTATGGCATATATGAGGTGTGTGCACTTATCACTGGTGTATCTAAAATAGGAAAGGGTACTAAAACTGGCCCATATTTGATAGGTGAAGTGTGTTATAGCTAGAGATATTGTTCTTTTTGAGCGAAAAAGATTTTATAGTGAAAATGCTTTCAAGCAAAAGTAAGAAAACAATTTTGTTGGCAGTAAGGCAGCTTTAAAGGGGCGTTTCGTCAAGTCTGGGTTATTAAGAAATTCAGGGAGCTCATTTAATGGAATTGTGGACTTCAATAGCCCAGATATTGAATTAAAATATAAGAAAGAAACTGTAAGTAAACAAATGGATCACGATTTTGGGACAGTAAAGATATGGTTACTTAATTTGAAAATTCTTCAGAACAGATGTGATTGTACAGCTGAGCTTATATACAAGATTGTTCATTACATTAAAAGAAGCAACTATTTCAGTCAGGGTAAAAGCTAGCAAATGAAAATGGAAGAAGCAATGAGAAATCACGTTGTTCGTTCATGCACAAATTATGAAATTATGGAGTCAAGTGTTTGGATAAAAGGTTTTCTGAGAAAAGAAGTGATGTTTTATGGTTAAGGACTTAAAGATTAGCAATAAAATGAAGGGCTGCACGGGGAAACTTTAGATGATTCTTAATTTTTTTCGGTCTAAGACTATCTCTTTCTTTTTTGTTTGTCTTAAAATCTCTTGAATCTCTTACTTGATGTCTTATTTTTATTTTTTTTTTTTGTTTTTAAGGGATGCACGATGGATCAAGGATGTCTTCGCAATTTTTGGTAGCCTAACCTTTCCTAGCTAATATTTTCAAAGTTTTTAGGAAAAGCGAGGGGCAAATGACCGTAAAACTACCTGTTGCTTGGATAATAAAGCAAAAAATTATTATAATTGAATTTAAAAAATAAAAGGAAAATTTCATTTTAATGTCATATTAAAGTGACAATTACATAAATTTAAATAAATTTGTTAAACAAAGTTTAAACTGCTTTTTTTAAGTGATAGTTTTACGCTTTTCTAGTCACATATGTACATATACCCCAAATCAAAAACAGTCACAACCTAAAGTTACTAATTTACTTACATAAGAGACTTCTCATTGTTCTTAGTGGTTGGAGTGTTATAAGTAAAATCATATGTAAGCCATCCCTAAATCATTAACAATATTTTATAATTTACTTTAATGGTAAAAGGGGTTTTTAAAAAAATATTTTGAGTTGTGACTGTTTATGACTTCGTGTGAAATATGTAGATTTTTATTGTTAATATTTACTAAAGTATGTTGAAGTTTTACTTTTTTTGTTATTTGCGTTTGTGTGTAAACATTTTTACAAGTGTTTGTGTATATGGCGTAATGAGTCTCTAAAGTAGTGTAAAGAAAAGCCGTTTGAAGTACTATAAAATGGCAAGAGGCTTTATTAGTCGTTAAAAACTTATAACACAAATACATAAAATTAAGCTCACATACAAACATGTCTACATGTGTTTGAGTGTAAAATCAAAACTATTTGCACTGTTATAATACACTTGCAATCCAACGCACATACACACATGCACATGGACTTACATACACATGTGCTGAGAAGTAGAAGTTTGTGTTTGTGAAAGACTTTTCAAGTTATAAGGTATTGTGTGCGTTTAAGTAGTTTTAGCATTAGTTTAATGCTTTATAACAATATTTTTGAAAACTCTTTGTAGCATAAGGGAAATTCTAAGTACTCTTAACTGTTTTTAGAGTTTTTTATTAAAGTTTAATTTTAATATAAATAAACAATTTTACTAAAATATCAATGGGAATTAGGGTCCGTAGTCATTGCATCTGGAATACTTTATATGAAATTAAGTTTTACGGTCTAGAAAATTTCAATACTTGGACGTAGACGAGGTAAAAATTAATTTTAAATAATCAAATGTAAATTAAATAAGGGACGTTATAGATGAGTGTATACTTTTGTTAAATTTTAGTTGACAAAAAAATTAAAACTTTTATATGTAAGCAGGAGATCCGCAATTTAATAAAGGGCCACGTCAAAATTTGTGCAAATATCAGAATTTCATGCTAACATTATAAGGAATCTGGCTGGCAAGAATGTCTTTAGTCAGACTACAGGACTTATAATTTTATTAAGGATGAATTCAAAATGGAAGAGTAGTCAGACCTGCAGTTGGCTATCGATATCTGGGCGTCAGACTTCGTTATGATTATATGTAACAAATTTCGGGTTGAGATTCTACTCAAGTTAACAGAAAGTTTAAGCAATGGGAACATTTTTATTTAATGATCTCACTTTTTAATTATCCAAGCATCAATGGAATACTTTGACAGTTGCCTACCGTAAGGGATATGTACACTTGTTGGGTTCAAGGACACACAAAGTATAAAAATATTTGTAAGTTTGTAAAAAAAGGGGCCGTCTGTCTACGGAAAGCTCGCTTAATATTTATGCTAAGCTTAGAGGAAAATTACGGCGCTTAATATTAAACTAAATTTAATCGATTGTTCGAGATGTTTATGACCTCGAATATTAAGCATTGCCACTAAAATTGCTCTAGGACTCAGAAAAAGATACACATGGTACGACCCTCATCCAGAACGCGCGAGACTACTAACTGGATGAAAAAGATCTAACAGTTTTTCTATTTGGCGAAACAACAACTACAATAGATTGACATGTAAAAAATTCCCCTTTCTACTAAAGTAATTAATATTAACATGCCCTGACAAAACAAAGAAGGGGACTAAAACAAAAGCGTATATCTTGAGCCAATGATTTAAAATCGCAAGGCCGTCAAGAAAAAATACACACAGCAGTATAGTCCGAGTTAAGAAATTAAACAGGATATCAGTCTGAAGGAGTAATGCATTGTCATCTACGTGAACAGCCGGGATGCTGAAAAGGCACTAAGTTTAACTTGGTTAAGTCGAAATGGGTTGGAGGCTGCAGAAAAGCATTTCAAGGACTTGGGGGTATCAGATTGGCCACTCTAGGATATCTGAATATGAATATGCATATAAATTACCTCTAAGGAGATTAGGAGAGATATAGTAGATACGTGGGACCTTTCCGCACTGTTTGAGTTCTTTGGGAGGTTTAGCAAATTTTATCGAAACAAAACGACCAGAAACTAGGCTAAAAGGTTGGGATGAGGGATTTCAGGAATACTTCACAAGTCACTGCAACATCCGATCATTGCCAGTGAATATGTAACGAAAAACAGTTGGCTACCCTGGCTTGTGCTAAAACGCAGAAGAAGTCAAGACGATGCAGCGTTTACGTTCACGATCTCCATTTTTTGCTCAAAATGACATCGGTATTTTGGCAACTACTTAGTGGACTAATAGTCGACCTTATCGAGCCAAGGTCTTAAAAGGATACCACTATTTACTTAGAAGGGATGGTAACAGGTCACCTCTTTGCGGGATATGGGGGAATAACGAGAAATCTAATTACACTTTGTGCTGATTTCCAGCTCAAGGGCAACATATACCTAGAAAAATTATCTGCGATCAGTAAAACGACTCTTTTATCATATAAAAAGGTACAATGAGTCTCTCTTGAATTCATTAAATAAGATCTTCGGTAATCTCTTCTTTTGTTGAATAAACATGAGGCCAAAACAAGCCTATGAAAAGGTATTACCTAATCTCATACTATAAATTACCTTTGAAACAAAAAAAGTTCTACCTAAAAATATAATCTATATTGCTCTAGATAAATTTAAAGCCACTGAAGGAAGCTAAAATAAAACTTTAACTCACGAAAGTAAGGAACTTGCAGTTTGTAAGCTGCAATAGTCTCAAAATTTTTGACAAACAAAAAACGGAAGCATACACAGAACGAAAAAGGGCTTTCTAAAATCAAGAATTTTATTCTTGATTTTATCCAAAATCTTTCTTGAAATTTTCAAGTACGATCCTAACTTACATTTTCTTAAATCAAGCCTATTCGTATTGCTTCAACAAATCAAGCAGAAAAAAACTTTTTGTTTTAATATATTATTTTACATTTCAAAACAAAGTGTCTCGGTGGCCTAGAGGTAACGCGCTTGTGCTGTAGTGCAGAAATCCCTGGTTCGAATCTCAGCTTCGGTAAGTACAAAAATGAAATTTTTAAATTATAAATTAATTATAAATTAATTATAAAATAAAAATAAACTATAAAATTCTTCTTCTTTAATAAAGCTCCATAAGTCAAAAAAATGACATTTCATTTTCGAATTAATCCCGTTTATGGCTTAAATCAATCTTTTTTTGGCTTACATCAAGTACGGTTCCGAACTTAAATCAATCCTATTTAGGCTTAATTGTGGCTAAAAGTAAGAAATTCGTACTTGAAAAATTTGACTTGGAGTAAGAAATTTCATACTTGATTTAAGAAAAACCGTACTCACCGTACTTTTGACACCGCTATGGCTTGATTTAAGTAAAGTTTTCTTAGATAATTTTTTGTGTGTATATTTTTCGTTATTTTTAATTTGGAAATTTTAAGCCTTAAGTGAACATTCATAGAGTGAATCAAACAAATGCATTTTTTAAGTTAAATGGCTTTTTAATACAAATAAAACTTATTATTAAAAAGCAAATAAAAAGGAGTTTTTCTACACTTACCCCTTCACGGCCGCCTGCATCTCCTTTAGGACCCTTGAGGCCCATATCACCTTTTGGTCCTGGCATACCTGGACGACCCTGTTAAAAGAAATGAAAATAGTAATTGTTATATTTAAAAACGAATGCATAATATCCTTTCCTGAGAACTAGGAATTCATGTTGGGCAAAAAACTTTTTCCTATTTATGTATACGTTTGTTGTCCTCAAGTTTTTTTCTTTTCTACTATTTGGATAAATACCTAAAATGTTTTGCTAAGAGTCCACTCTATCATGTATGTATGTTATATTTTGATTTAAGCCAAGAGTAAAAAAAAAACAAAAAAAAATCATTAAATGGTTGTAGGTCATAAAAATTTAAATAATAAAAACTTTTATATTACAAAAAGGACTTTACAAAATTTCCAAACAAAGACGTCAGTCAGCCAGCCTCCTGTGTAGTTATAAGGAAAAAATTTTTGTGTTTTAGTAATGGAATAAACAAGTATTTGAAACTTGGAAAAAAGTTTTAAGTACCCCCTATTAAAAAAATATATTTACGGCTTTGAAGAGTAATTTTTATTGTCAGTCTGAGTATGACCTTGTTGCTATTGGAGTTGGGCATTTTTGCCCTTTAAAAAATCTTCAACACATTTAAAAATTTTGATACTTATGATAAAAAAAAATAATTTGTGAAAAATTTTGTGTTGCTGTGGAAATGATAAGTTGTCAGCAGTTAATATTTTAAAAAATCCTTTTTTATTACATTCAAATATATGTATAGTAAAAACAGATAAGTACTTCAATTTTTAATTTATTTTGTAAAAAAACGAATTCGTTTTTGGAAAAATTATTTATAGTTTTCTTTCATTTGTTAAATATCAACTCAGATTTTTTAGTTTAAATATTAAACAAATATTTATTCATTGCTATGGGTTATTTTGCAAAAATTATTTTTATTTGTTGAGTTTAATCGCTGCCAAAATTAATTTAGTTTTCTATTTTATTTGTGGTAACATTTTTTTAGTTTTTTTTTTTAGTTTAGCAGACAATTTCTTTTATATTATTATATACTATTATTATAAGTTTAATAGTATTTTTGCTTTTAAAAAATTTGTCATAGTTTTTGATATTTTATTTATGAAAACAAATTTTCTGAAAAATAAAATAATATAAAATAAAATAAAATAAAATAAAATAAAATAAAATAAAATAAAATAAAATAAAATAAAATAAAATAAAATAAAATAAAATAAAATAAAATAAAATAAAATAAAATAAAATAAAATAAAATAAAAAAAAAATAAAATAAAATAAAATAAAAACAATAAAAAAAAATAAAATAAAATAAAATAAAATAAAATAAAATAAAATAAAAAAAAAATAAAACAAAATAAAATAAATTAAAATAAAATTAAAATAAAATAAAATAAAATAAAATAAAATAAAATAAAATAAAATAAAATAAAACTAAATAAAACAAAATAAAATGAAATAAAATAAGGGAAAATAAAATAAAGTAAAACAAGTAATAATGTGTAGGCAGCCAAGCCCTACACAACACTTATGTATATATGGGCGATATAAAAAACAGATTGATAATAGTTCGTGGCATAAAAATGAACGTGTGTGCAAAATTTTTAGAAGGTTATGTAGTATTTAAACCATCTATAGCCCAAAGTGCTTATTCCGCGAGGACGTTTGTTTGGAAACTTGGACCGACCATGACCACAAAAAATAGTATTTGTGCCAGTGTCAGAAGATTATCTGCGCTAAATTTTAACAAAGTATCTTTAAAATACCGTACAGATCGGCTGATCATAAAAATACATTGACCCCAGTTGGACGGTCGGACGGACGTACATGCTTAATTCGACCCAGAAAGTGGTTCTGGTAACTATGCTTAAAAAGAAAATAAACAAACTTTGACAAAAGCAGGGGATATAAGCTGTTAAATTGAGTGCACTTTCTACTAATCCGCTTTGGTTCATAGATTCTTACAGAGAACTTGCCGAGTTTTTTAATTAAAGAGGCTGAGTTCATAACGATTATGCTAGGGTCGACGTTAATTTATCAAGAGGATTTACTTAGTGTTCCATATTTTAAAAAAAATTTTTTTTGTTGTGTGTATAAACAATTGCGTTATCAGCAAAAACAGTAAAAGCAGCTTCATAAGATTTTAACTAAAAAAGAATTTTATTCAAATATGAAATAAACAAGTTTTGTTGTCGCTAAAGAGAAAGTTTGTTTTTATTTTTAGAATTTCTGTATAAAAGAAAACTTCTAACCATTGTTGGTTAGTAAATGTTAGAAATTGTTGTGCTGTGCCGTGACATCAGTTGTCGTTAGTAGTTGTCGCATGTAGTTGTCGTAGTAACTATTGTTGTAAAGCTAAAGTACTTGCAGTGATAGTTTTTTGTTACTTTTTAATTTTCTTGTTTTTATTATTATTACTGCTGCAAGTTGTTGCACAGCTTGTTGTGAACTTAGTTATGGGGTCAGTTGCTTTGTGCTGTAGACCGTTTTTTTTTTAATTTTTTTAACAGTTTTCTTTTAGCAGTGAATAACGTCAAACAACAGAGGCCATTGTAACGCCTGGTTATGAAGGGATTTTTGTTGCTTGAAGGAAAAGGAAGTTTGTGTTATGATGGCAAAGAAAAAATACAGCAGATAAATGTATTTATGGCAGGGGTATTAACATATTTATGAGTTGTGTAAAAAAGTATTGATGTGGAAACTTTTTGCAAGGTGTAAACGTTTACTGCCCTTTTCGTGGGTAGAAATGATATCGAAGAAAATTTGCATTATAGTTACAAGGCAAAAGGATAACAAATAAAATAGAGCTGTACGGATTTCACCATCAGTAACCACTAAGCGGTAATAGTGTTTTTAGTTTCAAACGTTATCTATTTAACTTATATATTATCCAGAAATGTAATAGGAAATTTTTTAATTTTGTAAGTTACAACGCAGTTAAAATTTCCCAAATACGCTTTGTTCTTGTACTAAAGTTTCTTTGACAACACTAACCTAAATGTTAAGCTTCATCCATCTACTAGATGGCAAAAAAGCTGTTTTATTATTGTTTAGGTATATTATACTATTAAAAGGTAATATTTTTTCTACTTTTGTCATTTTAATTTTACCGCTTATTTTTCTATCAACGTCAAATAAGTGAAAAATAAATTTGTACTTTATAACAAACTTTTCCTTTCTGTTATGAATTCCTTTAGTTCTCAAAACCTATTTGTCATAAATAATTATAATTTCTGAATAACTTACCGCATGTCCCATTTCGCCCATTAGACCTGGTTTGCCCGGAGGTCCGATTGGTCCAGCTGTTCCCGGTTTGCCGCGACGACCACGCATACCCTTATCACCCTTTTCCCCTTTCGTGCCATTCATAGCCATGCCTTCGAAACCACCAGCGAAAAAGGCCTGTCCTGGTGGACCCTCAGGTCCGCGATCACCTTTCGGCCCTGCCAAACCACGCAAACCTTTTTCGCCTTTCTCACCTTTTGCACCAGGCAGGCCGGTCAAACCGATCGAACCAGCTGGACCCGGCTCACCGTTCAAACCGGGTGCACCATCATAGCCAGGTGGCCCTCGTTGGCCAATGGGACCGGCTGGTCCTGGGGGACACGTACACTGTGTTGTGTTCTGCAAGCCAAACGGTGTATCTGCATAAATAATTTGTCCAGCAGGACCTGGTGGACCCATTGGTCCAATTTCACCCGGTAAACCACGATCGCCTTTCAAACCGGAAGCTCCAGGTGCCCCCGAAATACCAGGTATACCTGGTTGACCTGGCTCTCCTTTACCGCCGCTTGGCCCATGAGGTCCTGTGTGACCCTGCAAAAGTGAAAAGTTTGTAGTGGGTAAGTAAATAGCACAATATGGGAATTTTAAATATTTAAATTATAAAATCTTTGATAATGTTATTCTTTTGGTAAAACTATATGATATTATTAGTTTTTTTAAAATAAAAGATTATAAGTAAAGGGCCAAGAGCTTAAACAAAAATTTTATTTACTTATTTTTAAACCAACTTTTTTTTATCAAACTTTAAAAAAAAGGATTTATATTCAAGGTATTTTTTAAATATGCCCTTAAAAACTTTACACATTGATAAGGGTATCCTGTTAAATATTCCCTTAAAAAATAATCTTCCTTAAAAGCACATAACGAAACGCATATTTAACTAATATATGCTTGCTTATGTGTTAGAGAGTAATTAAGTTAAAATTTTAGTCTTGATTATTAGTATGTAAAGCTGTTTTCAAACGTAATATATGTATTTCATTTTTTTAAATTATTTAAAATTTTTATTTTACACGTACATATGAAATAACATCGGAAAAACCCTCCAAATCAAAAAAAAATATTTTACTTTTTAAATTGTTATTTAATGGAAAACAGCAACTGAAAACTACAACGTGTAACCTTCCCGTAATTTATTTTTTTTTTTTTGATTTAGTCAAGTCTTATGTTAAACACATCCCATCTAAAACCACCTTCTTTTGTAAGCATAACTTTTAAAACGGACCATGTAAATGTAATTTTTAGGACTTTTTATGTTTATAATATTTCAAAAACTTAGCATAATTCAAAGTAAGAGAGCTAAACAAAAGAAAAATAAAGGAAAATTTAATATTTAAACCGCATTAACTCCTTATAACCATCTATACATAAGATCCTTACAAATACAAAAGAAACCAAGAAAACATTACAAAATAAATAAACAAAATGAACAAAGAAGCCAAAGGTATACAGAGAGGAATTCAAACCTTACGGTTACGTCTCATAAGCCATTATCATATAAAATGAGTTGTATGCCACATAATTCCTTAATTTAGTTGCGCGTAACGTTTTTTTTTTTATTAAACTTTGTTTGTAGTATTTTGTTGTTTTTCTTTCATTTTGTATTTGAGGTTATGCTTAAGACTTTTGGGCATAAATCTAAATAAGCATGTATTTGTGTGAGTAGGTGTATTGTGTTCAAGTATATGCATTACACGGCATTTATTTTGTTTTTGTATTGTATATAAATACAAATATTATAAGTATTTAAAGTACATAAATTTATTTTGACCTTTTAAGCTTAACATTAGGATTACACTTTTATATTTTTATACCAGCAGTGCTATAAAGGAATGAGAACATATTTAACAAATGGAATGTACAAATTTTTTTTGAGTTCAGGTTTTTGTCTTTTTCCTTTGGAAATAAAGATAATAATAATTTTAAAAAATTTGCCATGAAAACAGATCAAGGCACTAAGTAAGCAGGATGTTTAAATTAATACTTAATAGAAAGATTAAAGCTTATAAAAAAAATTAAACGCAAGTTAATTTATTAAAAAAATGTGTACAGGATCTTTGACGATCAACATCAATCAAGAAAAAAAAAATAATTAAAAAAATTCTTAACCATTTTATTTTAAAGCTTTTTAATAACAATAACTTTACTAAACGCATTTCATGTGTATGAATATATTTATAATTCAATAACATCTCTTGAAAGTAATTTCTAATAAATATTCAATGAGTTTTTCGTTTACAGGCAAAATAAAGTAAGTCATTCATAAACTCTCGTTTCATGCATTTCGTTATTTTTTTTTTTTTAATATAAGTAAAAAATTTTGTCTTATTTCTAACCATTTCAATTTTGTGTTTAATGTTAAGACAAAATAGTCCCTTAAAAATTTTTTAATTTTCTCTTTTTTTTTTTTTTTTAAAGTTAACACACGTTTTTATTCTGCTACTCATGCCATATGCATTTAAAAAAAGGTGTCCTTTTTTAAGAAAACAATATTGGTGAAAATATTTTGTAATATGAAAATTAAATATGTTTTCAATATATCATAAGAATTATTTTTTTTTTTTCGCAAAAGTGCTTATGTCATGCTAAAACAACTAATTGGATAAGAAGTCTTTAAGAACTAATATTTTTAAGAGTTTTTTTGTTTTTATTTGCTTGAGCCATAGTGTCATGTTTACAGCTTTATTGCAATAAAAATTTTAAAATAAAACCTTTTGTCAGGTTATTTATTTTAATACGTAAACATATACAGAAAAAACTTCTCAAACTTTTTATTAAAAAAAAGGCTTTTTTCAATCAAAGTTTATTCAGACAATATTTAATTAGATTCTACTAATTTACTTGTTGGATTTTTTCCGTCGAAATAAACGAAAAATTTAAATAAATATTTGTAAATGAGCACAAATTCAATTGAAAATAGGAGGATTTTTTTTAAAAATATTTTTTTTTCAGAACGATAATAAAATAATATTACCAATTTTGTAATAGACAATTAGTAAAATAAATTTTTTTAAATAAAAATTTGTAAAGTTTTTTTCAGTGTAAAAATCTTATACTAATTTGTAAGATGTCAGTGCTCTAAAAATTTTACAGTTTTTTTTATTTTTTTTATTCTTAAAAATTAGATAAATTTTTTTATAGAAAAACTAAATGTATAAATAAATACCTAAGAACGATTTTTGCTACATTTACTGGATTTTGAAAAAAACTGATTTTGTGTTTTATATATAAGACTGGTTAAACAGTACTTTTGGCTTAGTTTAAGCAGTTATAAAGGCTTATGCTTATGTAAAAAATATTTCTCAATATCTTTAAAAAGCTCTTAAGTTCCTTGTTCAACATTACATGCAGTGAAAAACTAAGAAGTTAACAGAAAGTAGACGTTCAGTGATAAGAAAAAGTACTCTCCTCCTCCACTCAAATGACTCCTATATCTTAAAATATCGGGGGAATATCTTTGTAAGGCAAATGATCGATCAATTAGATGTGTTCTTTTTTTTTGTCACTTAATCGCTTTTCTCCATTACCTCCAACTGGTTCAGTTTGGTTGTAGAATAAGCGGCCCGTTGATACACCTATCACTTTGCCTTGTTCTGGTTTCCATAGTTTTTGAACTTCCTCAGTCTTATTCTCACACGAAAAGTTCTACAAAAATAATTGAATTTGTTTCGTCTGTTTTGTTATTCTATGCTTGTCTGTGGAACAATTTTGTTCACTCGTTTAATATGACATTTGCGGAACTGAAAGGCTTTGGGTTTCTCGCATCCATTGCCTGCTATTTTCAAGCTGAAATTGGCTGATTTTTTGGCTACAGATTTTAGTTATCCCGTTAGATCGAGAAACGCAAAAAATGCACACTAAGCCCAGCCGCCAAGATTCGGTATGTGCTTTTAAACGTTACTGTGTTTATTTACGTTTGAATATCCATACAGATATATAGGTTTGTTGGACCTGCATATACTAGGAAAATTATTGAGGTAGCTACACTTTTCTTATGGGGGGCCCTCCTACAAAGCGCTTTATTTAAAGCCTTTGGTTTGTTGACATGGAATCATAGTTTGAAAATACCGACATTAAAAAGTTTGATGTGTGAATCTTTCTGAACATAGAAAATTTTCAATGCGAGCAATTGGGATATTTAAAAACGTTGTTTTTAAATTAACAAAAATACCTGTAATTTTAAAAATTGGCCTCAGCATCCCTAAGCCGCATAAAACAAGGGGACAACAGCTGCTAACAGGGCACTGTAGAATTCCTGTTCTTATCATAGTAATCGAATATTTCAATTCAAATCGTGTAAGAATAAAACCTAGATCATTTTAAAAGTTTGTCAACCGGAATAAAACAAGGCATTGATGTGTACTAACGGATTAATCGAGCCTACATGTGAAACTCTGTTGGACCGGGGTACTGCAGAATAGCAATTTCAGCGCACTCATGATGAACATAAAAGAAATAAATAATTTACTTTGTCCCCTGTCAGGTTTTAATATATTTTCGCGCACACAAACAGTGTACGCAGCTCAAGGTCTTGTTGCGACCACATATCTTTAAGCACAAATTGGTTAGACTGCGGCAGTTGCTCTACTTCCCTCTTTGGACGTAGCCGCGTTATTTTATTGGATTTGCCTCAGAGCATTTCACACGTTAATTAAAAATATTTTTTTTCTGTCTTAAGGGATACAAATCTATGGAATTAAAAAAAAAATGATTTTAAAAAGATAGTAATAGTTGTTGATGAGCTGCCAATACTTTGAGGAAAATCTTTTAAACTGTTTTTTTTTTGGAAAAGGGGCAAACGAGAAGCTTATTTCAATTTTTTTTACAAAACTGGAAATATTTTAATAATAAAACACCACAAAGCTTTTTGTTATTTCTTTTTCCAGATCTCACTTTTAAGTCTATAAAGCGATAGACCAAGTGTCTTTGTTTTTCATCAATTGTCGAAGGACTGTGCAAAATAACAAACCGAAATTCACGTCATGCCTAAATCACTAGAGCTACAAAAATTTTTTAAGGGAATCACAAAATACAGGGCCTTAGGTCAGTCCTTAAGGCTTTTATTTTTCCAATTTTATTAAATTTGGTTTTATTTAAAAATTTAATTTTTTTAACTTAATTTTTAGTTATAGAATAAGATGGAAGTTATTTAAAGAAACATTTCCTTTCAAGTTGAAGTTCTTATATTAAAGCAAAAAAAATTCATTTGATTTTTCAATAACTTGGTTGAAGTCTGCTGACAATTTGATGTAATAGCCATTGAAATGCATATGTAAAAACTTAACCTGCAACAAACCCTATAGATTAAAATATAATAAATTAAAAAAATATTTTTAGATAATATTTTTTTTCTAAACTAAAGGGCATGATTTCTCTCTCTGTCCTTTCAATGTCAACAAACCCAAGCACACAAGCATTTTATTGTTTGTATTTTTCTTAATAATGTCCGACCTTTTAGGCAAGGATACAATTTTTAGGTTAACGCAGGCAAGTAAAAATAAATCCAGAGACCTTAATTCTTATGAAAATAGTTGAATGTTTGTAAACATTTTAACATTTTCATATGTGTAAAAGAGCAACTTTAGAGTTTATAATGAAATAATGTGTGAAGAAAATTGTTTGCAAAAGAAAAACCAAATATTATTAAACAAAACAAACATAATAAAGATTAAGATTAATCGAAGCTAAAAAATGGGGGAAAGGTTAAGATCAAATAGTGCCAACAAGCTGCAAAAAGTATTTACCCATTAGATTAAGGTAATGAAGGTCCTTAAAAGGGCTTTTGATGTTAATGAGTTACTTTATCTATAACTAAATTAAATATTTATATAAATTTACTTATTTAAAGTGTATGAGAAAATGGGAAGAATTTTGTTGCTTAAATATTTAAGGACATGGATTTATTTTTAGGGACCAAAAAAGAAAATTATGGGATTTTTGTGATTTCTTTTTTTTTTTTTTTTGATCAGTAAAATGTTGTTTTAATTTTGGTATAAATATCTTTATTTTTTACCTGAATTAAAAGAAGTTATTTTTTTAAATTGGTATAATTCGATAACATAGTTTATCTAATACATAATCAAGTTATTAACTATTTAAATTTTTTGTCCGAAATTCTGATCTTTAAGATTTTGCTATTTGCCATCAGTAACTTTACCACCACCTCACCAGCCCACTTCCATGTAAATAATATTTTTTATAATATTTTTAATGATGTGTTTTTATTTTCAATCTTTCAATTGTTGTAAATTAAATACTCAAGCTCGAGGTCCAGTTCTTATTATAGAAATAAATTGATTTTTAAATAAGAACTGGACCTCGAGCTTGAGTATTTTATTTACAATTTTTTATAATAAATAATTTTAATTATTATTTAATTAGATTATAAAAAGTTTGTTTTAAAATGTTTCTTTGAAAATGTACGATGAACTAAAATTTTGAAAATTCTTATTTGAAGAAAGACTGTTTATGAATAAAAGGGTTAATTCTTAGAAAAATTTTAAAATTTGACAATTACAAAAAGTTTTGTGGAAATAAGTGATAGTAAAAAAGTGAACTGAAGGAACATTGAAAAAAAGTTAGAAACAGCTTTTTATAAATCCTGTGATAAAGAATTTAAGAAAATTTTAGTGCATTTTCGATACACGAAAATATTAAATTTTTTTAATGTACTGCGCTCCTTAAATTTATGTTTACAACTCCAAAACGTAGACCTTCTAAACGTTTACCTTAAGCTGCACAAATAAAATAAAAATCGTTTTGTTTTTCTACTGGTTCTGTTTTAAGTCTGATGTCCCAGAGCCGTTGTATATCAGCTCTAAGAGTAAGAGAATAAAAAAAATAGCACAACATGAAATAATAGTAACAGATGCATGCAAAGACGAAAATAGCACCACTAACAGTCGGGAAAATACTATCGAGCCAGATTAAATCTTTTATACTCATTATCTGGAAAAAAGGTAAGGTCCAAAAAAAACTTACACTGCTTTGCATTGAGTGAAAATGCTTAAAAAAACCGTATCGGCACTACTAACTCAATAGCTATTTAACTCATTAGCTTAACATGGCGATGACTTACGACTAAGTTGAAGGAGTGCACAAAACATCTTAAAAACTTGCAGAAGACACATTGGTGGCCTTTACACGACAACTCAGACAAATTATTCACTATTTCGATTAGCAAAGATCTAATAGGACTTTTTATCACGATATCACAACTTTTTTTAATAAAATGTTAACTTCTGGTGAACCATTTTAAAAACTTATATAACAGTGGTATATGTGAATACTGCGGCCAAATAGGGAGCAAGGGCTTTTGGAAAGTCGAAAAATATACAAAACTTTTATTTTTCTAAAAAATTTAGAAACATTTAACGGGAAGCTGCGAGCAGCAGAGTTTCACTTTATTTGTTATTTAACCTCTTTACTTACTTCATCTAAGGCTAAGAGAGTAGAATCTTAAAAGGCAAGAAAGATTTTACTGAATCAGTTCAATCGTGTTTAAAAACATGTATAAAAAAGTTCTGATTTATATCCTTCTAACAGTTTTCTTTTTCCTAAATTTTTATTAAGATTTTAAAATACTTTTCTGCGTTTAATTTGCTGGACTACAATGGTACTTGGCTTTAAGGGACGGTTGATAAAAGGGACCTAACTATGAACAAATTCCATTTCCCAGAGTATTCCTCTAGGCATCTCATTGAAAAAAAAAATCCCCAACTTAAAACTCGTTTTAACACTTTTGGTCGCACTTGGAAGCCTTTGGCTGCACTGTGCGGTGTGACAGAACTACCGGCTATTTCTGATAGGCAACCTTTAAAAATATAATTCCAATTCCAAATTATTATAAAGGCTATTATTATTGATTAAATCAGAAACAAAATATTGTAAGAGCTGCTTTGCATTGAAAAGATAATTTAAAATTTTTTTCTTGACATCGTACAACGGATTGAATACTTCCCACTCTTATATGAAAAGTTTCCTAGAAAAGATTGGACTTTTGAGGATTTACAGGTCCTTTCTTTAATTTGTCAAAATATACAAAAAACTGCTAAAACTCAATCTAAATTAGATCTTGAGCACCAAAAACTGCACTACCAATCACAAATTTGGCAAAATATAACGCCACTATTCAAATCCACAGCTAGGTGCAATCTAGTGGATAATCCTTTGTGGGAAGAAACTTTGCTTTAGGATTTTTTTTGGTATCTCTTAAGTTTTCGATAAAGTACGGTAGCCAGACTAAAACTGAGCTTGCCAGTAAGTCTTTATGTCCTTGCGAAAAGGTATGAAGAGGGAGACTACTTTAATTGCCCTCAAACAATAGGTGCTTGAGTACCTCAAGGGGGTAGTAAAGAATTATTTCTGTGCTTGCTTTAAATATCAGATATGCTATCAGACAGTCGAACACAAACATCGCCATATTGTCTGCTCAATATTACAATGTTTTATGCGACATACTTTTCTAATATTTAGTTTAATTTGTTTTTTAACTATTTGTGAAAAGTTAAAAACTTTAATTTTGGCTAAAAAGCGGCAGAACGTTTTTGGGCCCTTCAGCAACCCTGTCTGATAGTTGTGTCGCAAAACTAGGCTAGAGTTCTGTCACAAAAAAATGTTTAAAATTAGTTTTTCCTACATTTTTGAGTTCTTATATACAAGGTTGTAATATTGAGCAGGAAAGTTTCTGACAAAACTATTTTTCTCGGCTTCTAAAAATGTCCTAAAGGATTCTTTAAACTATTAACATAATCATATCATCTATGAAGAAAAAAGGGCAAAGTTGTGGAAAAAATAGAGCAGAGTATGGTGTTCTCCAATCCTAATTTGTAATCAGACGGCGGCCTAATACTTAAAAGTTAAAATAAGCTGCCCTTATCGGAAATTTATTTAGTTAGTCTAATTTTGGCTGGATTTTAAGTTTTTATTATTATTTATTATTTTAGACTCAAACACTTACTCTTTTTTAGTGTATTTGCCTGTCTATTAAAGGGCCGAAAGACTTATTTTAAAATAAAATATCTCTTGTTATAAACAGCGAACATTTCATTAAAAAAATGTTAAACTTATTAAAACGTTAAAAAAAAACTTTTTTTTAAAACTTTTTAATTTTTTCTATTTCTAAAATGTTCTGCTTGTGTAATTAAAGTAAAATATATTTCAAGTGGAAACAACTTTTGCAGACAAATTAAAGGCTAAAAGTCAGCTAAAAACATTTGCTCTATTACTTTATTTGTTTGTTTGTCTTCTTTTAAACTTTATAAGTAAAAATAAAATAAATAAGTTTAAATGTCTTTAAGTGCTTGAAGATTGACATTTAGTCTTCAAATTGTTTAATCAGGCATAAAAACAGATTAACGGCCACTTTATATTGAAGCAATTACAAAAGACTTTTACAGTTACTTAAACATATCCCAGCAAAAATACTGGTAATATCTATTGCTTGTAGCGTTTAAAATAATAATCTACCCCATAATAATGTTGCTGGGAGGAATATTCAAATGCTTATTGCTTAAAGTGTATAATGCTTTGACAAACTATTTAACTGTTAAAGCAGTCATTTCTTGGTTAATTTTGTGTTTAATCAGGCTTTAGACATAAATTTACTAAAAATAATTACGAAAGTAACAATTACCCTTAACGAAATATTAGGACATAAAAGTGCCACTTAATCAACTGATTAATTAATGAAATGCCAAAAATGCTTAATAACAAATTCAAACTCATACCTCTACCTAATTGTATTGGCAGAGTAGAGCTGTAATTTATCTTTCCTGTATTTGTGAAGAATTCAAAATAATGAAGTTGACAGTGATTTATGTACTTTTAATGTTTGTTATTTAAAATATATGTTAGAATTTTGTATGGCAATTAAAAAACGCTTTTAAAAAACTTCTCTTAAAAATTACCTTAATTATTAGAATAGTTTAAAAGTTTTATCAAGAAAACAAAGAACTTTGTTTTCAAATTTTTTTTTTTTTTTCAAATTTTGATGCCTTAACCTGGCAAATTTTGAAAAAAGTCTTTCACAGTTTGTTGATGTATTTGGTGAAAACAATAAAGGGATTAAACCCACTTAAGCATGAATATAGAATGTTTCTAATTTTAATATTCCAAAAACTCTTTGCAAAGGTCATTTGTATTGTACGCCCTTCTTAGTAAACGTGTGTCTAACCTATTTAAAAATTTTTGATACGATTGAAAAATTTTATACCCAAAAATTTTTTTTGGTTTATTTTGAGCAGTAAGGGTATCAAATAAATTCACCATAAAGGCTTTTTCATTCTTGAAATTGTATCAAAATTGATAAAAAAAATTTAATGCAAAAATTTATTTCGATAATAATTAAAATGGGATTTAGGCATGACCAGGAGAGATCTACCCCATTTATTTTTTTTGTAAACACTTAACAAACGCCTTAACGCTTTGAATATCAATTTTAAAATATGTCGAAAAAAGAAGAAGATAATATAATTTTAAATTCTTTAGATATTTTTTGGTTGGGTTATTTCTGTCCCTATTTTTACTATTTATTGTAACTATATTTTGGGTTTTTTAATATTTGAACCTAAATTTGAACTTTAATTTCTTTAATATTTTTAATTTGTTAAATAGCAGAGCGTGACTCAATTTTTTTTTCATATATTTTATTATTGAATCTTCGCTTAAGCGAACTAACAATAAGTATTCAAATCTTAAAACTAAGTAATTAATACTTATCCAGTCAGAACCAGACTAAAATTAAAGTTCTCATAATAAAATTAACTATATTCAAGAGTTTCATCTAAGAGCAATAGTATCCGTTCTTCTTAGGCGGGTGTGCCCACTATGTTGCAGGATGCTTCGAAAGAGCGGATTTGGATGTGTTTCCAGCTTATTTAAGTACTTGTCCACATAGTTTAGGATTACGCATTTTACTAGTGGAACTTCTAGATCTTTGCGGATGTTGCTGTTTTTAATATACCAAGGAGCACCAGTTATCATTCTTAGAATTTTGTTTTGACGACGTTGTATTTTTTCGATGTTAGAGGCGGAAGCAGTGCCCCATAATTGTATACCGTAGCACCAAATTGGTTTTAAAATCGAGTTGTAGAGTAGAAGTTTACCATCCAGACGTAGCACATAGTTTCTACCAATTAGCCTGCATTGAGCAGCTTTAAGTTTCATTTGAGTCAGCTTCGCTTCTATGTGAGGCTTCCATGTGAGGCGGCGGTCTAGGTGAATACCAAGATATTTTGTATCGGTTCGTTGAGGCACCATTTGGTTGTTAATAGTGATTGGGGAGCACATATCTATGCGTAAAGTAAAAGTTGCGTGGGTACATTTTTGTTCATTTATTTTTATTCCCCATAACTTTGCCCATTTTTCAACTTGGGTTACGTGCTGCTGCAGTTGGTTCGAAGCCTCTTTAGGGTCTATATGAATACTAAGGAAATCAGTATCATCAGCAAATGTCGACGTTTGTGTAAAACTATTGGTTGGCATATCTGTTGTGTAAAGCGAATATAGAATTGGACCTAGAATACTCCCTTGAGCTACACCAGCCCCTATTGGTTGAATTAGTTTATAGAGTATATAAGGCAGTGCAATTATTAATTGGGGAAATAAAAATTTTAAATTGTGTTATTGGAAAGAGGTTAAATATTTGATCTTCTTTCTAGCCGTTGAGTGTAAAGTTTTAATTAATTTTAAAATTCCATGCCTGCAACTGCAACACGAAAGGCACTTGAAATTTTGAGAAGCGCATAGAAGGCAAAATTTATTTGTTTTATAGAAGTTATACGAATATTTTTGTTTTAACTGTCTTTCTTAAGACAAATACTCATTTCTTGTTTGTTTGTTTCTCTATTTAGGCGTTATATCGCTCCTGTTAGTATTTTTAAATTTTTATTTTGTTTTAAACTAATGTAAATTAGATTTGTTTTGTTTTTAGCCGTCTATTTGTAATGTCTTAAAAATATGTTTATATAAATACATGAAAATATTTATGCATATTGCTAAATATATATATATATAAAGGAACTAATGTTTCTAGGAAATACCCAATTCAAAAGGGCCTCTTGGGTGTTCATCTGTAGGTAGGAAACTCTAGACCTGCCAAGTTTTTTTTAATTAAGCAAATTCTAGGTGCAGACAATATTCCACACAGCTGAGCTAAAGCCGGTGCACCAGAAAACCTCACCTTTTACAGGTCCTTGCAAGCTACGTAAAATGATTTGATTTTCAAGGATGGGATAGTTTTAAAGAAAACATGCACTAAAAGAACAGGTCCTCTTCTTTTAATGGCCGCTAGAACACTGTGCCTGCTGGGATCTTATAAGATCTAATTTCAGATAATTTTGACCTTTTTCATCGGTATGCGTAAATTATTCTTGATTACCGGATTTAACTGTTAATTAAGGGTAGTTGCCTAATTCAATTTAGTAAGAGCAAAATTTTATTAGAGAAACCCTTTTATAGAAAAGTGATGAGTGTGAAATTTTTGTAAAAATTTAACAAATAAAGCCGATTATTCAGTATATGATTATGTTAAACTTTTGTCAAACAATGAAAAATAAAATATGAACCAATTTATTTATATTTCGATAACTTATCAAAAACCATTTTTTCACATTTTGAGCCATTTAACACGGACTTTTACTAATAAAACCGTCTAAGTAATAACAACAGTTAGCCAGTGGATTTGGGTCGTTTTAAGTTTCAATTGTGTCAACTTTACATCTATGTGTTACTTCCATGGGAGGCGCCGATCCAGGTGAATGCGAAGATATTTCGTCTCAATTCGTTGAGGCACCATATGGTTCTTAATAAAAATGGGGGGGGGGGGGGGGGCACGTTTTCTTCCGTAAAGTAAAAGTAACGTGGGAGCAATTCTGTTCATTTATTTTAACACCGCATAACTTTGCCCATTTCTCTACTTGAGCTACGTGATGTTGCAGTTGTTTCGAGGTCTCTTTAGGGTCTTTATGAATACTGAGAAAAGCGGTTTCATCAGCAAATGTTGACGTGTGTGTAAAATTGTTTGTTGGCATATCTGCTGTGTAAATCGAGTACCAAATTGGACTAAGTATACTTCCTTGAGGTACATCAACCCCTATTGGTTGAGAACAACTTTAATGGTTACCCTTTTTGATCATAAATTGCTTTGTACTTATCTAAAAGGTTAAAAATATTGGCTGGAAGGTTGAGCTTTAGATTGTTAAACAAGCGTTTATGCCATACTTTATCGAAAGCTTAAGAGACATCAATGAAAAGCGCGGATCAGTACTTTGTTTCCTCTAAGTCTTTTCTATGTTGACTTTGTACTATGTGCTATGTTGAAGCTGAATTGGTGATTTGGAATGCAGTTTTTGTCAGTCAGATTTGGTATATTTTTAAGCAATTTTTCGAGCAGTTTAGACAAAGGAGCTAACAGACTTATAGGCTTGTAAGACTCCACCTTTGAGGGATCTTTTTCAGGCTTACGAATCATCTTTAATAAGGCGACTTCCCATACTGCCAGAAAATGTTCGAGCCGTAATATGAATTATTATTTTTGCAAAGAAATGCAGCTCTAAAAATATGTTGTTGCTTATTCCGTCAAAGCCAGAAGCTGTTTTAGCATTTAAATTATCGAAAGTTTCTACGACATCTAAAGGTTGGAAACGTATTTCCATAGGGCATCTAGCAACAACCGGCGGTAGCTTACTCGTATCAGTGCATGTATTTGAAGTGAATACATTTCTCAAATGACTTACGAGCAGATCAAATTATTCCTAATCACTTCCTGCCCAGGAACCCTTTAGGTTAAGTAGTGGTGGTTTTGCGATAATTGGTCTTTTGAGACGTCTAGCGGATTGCCATAGAAAATAATTTGTCTGGGGAGTTGCATCTAGGCGTTCTAAATAGTTCTTCAGTGAACACATTTTGTGTACCCCTAGAAAGTTTTTAGATTGGTTTGTGCATTCTTTCCGCTTAGTTTTAAGTGGGGCAATCTTTGCTTTTGCCATTCTCTTTGGGCTCTTCTTTTTTCAGATAAAAGCTTTTCCACATCGGCAGAAACAATTTTGTCGTACTTGGCCTGACAGTAGATGGAAGAAGCAGGTTTTTAATTAAGGCTGTTCAGACAATCATCGATGTCTCCGGGAGATTTTAGCCGTTGGTTTTTCGAGCAGTGGGTGCTAGTTATATTAAAACAATTTTTTGTGCCTTTTCCAAGAGAATGAACGGGACACATAGCCACAAGTGAAGCAGCGTTGTGAGAGCACATTTTTACTTTTTTTTAGAATCAATTAAAAGTTTGTGGTAACAAAAATTATCACATTTGTACAATTTAAAATAAAGGAGAGTATTTAACAAAAAAATAATTGAATTTACAATTTTGTATTAATATGACAACAAAACTGTTGTAATTGTTTTCTGTGTTATTATTTACCTTTTTATATATTAAGAAATCAATTTTGTAAAATGAAAAAAAATCTATCTATAGACTTCTTGTCACCATGATCTTAGTTGTTTTCTATACTTTACTTTGACATATTTTGTGAAAATTTAATAGAAAACAAATCTTATTAAATTTATTGTAATTTTTTTAAGGTAAAAAAATGAACCTAATAAATTGCCACGAAAATGACAAAATAAAATAAGATAAAACTGAAAGAAGAGTGGCATATCCAAATAGAAAGGCTTTAACTCCTATTTTTTGAGTCGAGATTTTTTTTTCTTATTTTGATAGATGAGCAGACTATTTATTAAAATAAACGAAAATCTGGACTTATAAAATACGACGATATGTAGGTATTTAATTAGGTATACATGTGTTTAAAGAAATAACATTTGCCTTTAAAATATTAACCTTATCACAAGACATAACCAAATTAAAAAGTTTTTATTGCACCTTAAACATTATTCAAAAAAGATATTATTTTTATAACTAGTTCAATGTGTTACAAAGGCAATAATAAAATAAAAATAAATAACAATATCCTACGTAAATAAATAAAATAAATTTAATTTATTTTTTTCAAAAGCCTGAAACATCCTTTCATACCCTTTTTCGCTTTTACAGAACAAACAAATCAGTGTTATAATTCCAAACGGTTTAAACTGTCAAATGAAAATTAAAAACAAATATAAACAGTTAGAATGTTAAATGTAATTTAGTGTTCGCTTTCTCTTACAAAATAAATTATTTGTCAACAATGTTTTTTTTTTTAATATTTATAAATCCTAAAAAAGTTTAACGGAAATTTGAACAACAAATTTTTCAAAACAAGTATAATAAAATACCTGACTACGTTGGCATACCTTTGAACATTATAAGAATCTGTTAAGTTTACAAACAAATAACATCGTTTACTGCTCAGCAAACGAACGTGCCAAGCCTGTTTGAAAAGGTGTGAAATGGGCTTTTTAGCGCTCAGAGGGCACAATATTTATATATTTTTTAGGGTTTGGTGTTGTTTGAGGCAATAAATAAAAATTCAAACCCAAGTAAGATAAATAATGTGACAAAGGTCAAATAAATCTTCTTGTTTTTACATTCTTGTATATCAAGATATTTATTAAACGCTACAAACATAAATGTGAAGCTGCAAAAGGAAAAATATATATAAAATTGAACTAAAACAAGTAAGAGCGCTATATTCGGTCGTGCCGAATATTTAATAATAGTATGGCAACCTATTTAGTTGGCGGAGATAGGAAGCAAGTATGTTTTTGGAAAATGTTTGCAAAAAAAAAAATGATTTGGGCTTAGTCCTACATTTGACCTATCCGCAGGCACCCTGAAAGCCGTAGGGGGGAATTTTTTACAATTTCCCAAAATTTTTATGGAAACCCCTTAAGGCAATGGAGATAGGGGATAAGTATGTAGTAAGAATATGTTTGGAAGGGAAAGTAATGCGGGTCTACAATAAATACATTATGTTCCCTTAAAGGCGGGGAAGTTGTAGGTAAGAATGTTTAAAAAAAATATTTAGGAGAAAAAATTATTTGGGATCGATCTTATACTTGGTCTTTTTAGGAGCCTACCCTGGAAGCTGTGGGAGGACTAAAAATTTAAAAAAATATTAAACTCTCTATGGAAACCCTGTTCGAAGGTAAATAGGGGGTGTTGGTTTGTCCCACAAAAGTGTTTGTAAAGAAAAATAAATGGGATTCGTTCTTGCCTTGCACTCATGTGTGGAGAACTTCGGGACAGTTGTGGAGGTTTTTTTATTCAAATTTTAGAGAAATAAACAGTTAGTTTTGGTTTTTGGCTTACATCTCGGTCAGTTATATGGTGATGTTGTTGTATTGCAATATCGAGTTTTTCGCAGACACTTTTGATAGTTTGAAAGCATTCACAGGTCTATGCATTGTCAGGAGGCTTCAAAAAGTTGATCTCAACCACAACACGGACAGACGAAAGATGGACAGATGGACATTGCTTTATCGACTTCCCTGTCTCCAAGGACCAAAAAAATATATTTACTTCATGGGGCTGCAGATGGATATTAAAGAAATAACAAACGGAAGGACAAGCTTATATATACCCTTATCACTTACAATCAAATTAAAGTCACAAAAAAATCGAAATCCTAAAAAGTTAAAAAAAGCTTTTAAAAATGAGCAAAAAAACTAACACTTAAACGTGTACACAGAAGTGGTTTGTCAACAAAATATTATTAAACAAAATCAGAATAATATAAATCAGAAAATCTTGAGAACAATTTAAATAAAAAACTTTTAAATGCTTTCAACTTTGTCATTAAAAAAACTTTAAGAGAAAAAATATTTTAATTTTGAAAGAAGAAGAGTTTTTGTTCGTTTTGATATAAGGGTTGTCTCAGCTTTTACTTGCATTTGAATTGCAAAATTTTGTTCAAGTACACGTTGTATTACTGTTAGTCCTTCAAAAGATATAATTTGTAATTTTGTAATACTCTATTAAATAAAACGTCATTTAGGGAAAGATGAAAGACTTTATTGTGCCTTTAAAAAAGAAAGTATAAGTAATTTCTTTATTGACGATAAAGCTGCATTTAACAAACCATATGGAAAGTTATCCTCTTTTGTAATTTTTGTTGTCGTGATGCTCTTTTCCCAAGCTCATATGACATTTGCAGCCTATTTGAAATGAAAGGTTATACCTTTAACGACACGAATGATGTAAGAGATAGATCAAGTGGTACCTAGGCAATATTGATTTAATCGATATATTTTTGAGTATAATATAAAAGTAAAAAATTTCTGCCTTGAAAAATCTTTGCAGGACCCTCTTATTTTGGGGTTAAATGACCAACCAAGTTTTCAATAACGAAAGATCACCACAAATGGTTTGACAAATTTATGCGAAGACCTTTGCTTCAAAGCTGCTGGCAAATATATCCAAGTATGCATACTCCAAAATTAGCCTTTTTAGTCCAAAAGTTCGAATTTTGTATAACTCTGTGTCTGATGCTTATTTCTTTTTCTTGTTATTTTAATTGGCTAACCAGTCTTTTAGCCAACTGACAATAGTTTAATTTTAAATGTTATCAATTAAAGCAGAGCAAAACAATAAAGCAATATATCAGCACTCACTGCTCGGAAAAGCTATTGATGAATGTTTTAAATAACAGTAGTGACTGTCTTAGTAGCTCTAACGAACATATTAAAAAATTCGATAAACAAGATTAACAGCTTTTTACTGCAAAGGGAAGATCACAAAGAAAAGGCCAAAGGATTAATCGCTGCAATTTAAAACTTTGCTGAAATAATATTCAACTAATTAAAAAACTCTTAAAACCCCTAGATGAGACTTCTCAGACATATTTCTACAATCATTTTAGAACGTATTTACTTCCAACAGATTTTTAGATATGAGTAAGCTGCAGCCTCTTATTGCAAAAAAACTTATAGAAATATGTTTCCAATTCCTAGATAACCCAGAGTTACAGCGTCAATGTAAATAAAGCTCCTCCTGGTTTTAATAAAATCATCATCAGAATGACTTAAGATCTGCCATACAAAACGAAAAAAAATTTTTGTTTAACTTTGATGTTTGAATAATTTCTGTTAAAATAAAAATTTTCCTTGATAAAAATCAATTCTTAGTCTATATCCTGCCAAGGTATACTCATGAACGTCCTAAAGAAGCCTCAAACACGCAGCAGCATATTATCCAAGTACAGAAATTGGCAAAGCTATATGTAATAAAAATAAATAAATAAAATGCACCCTTGCGATATATTTATTTTTTAAACTGAAACGTGCTCTTAACCGTTATTAATAATTAAATAATACCTCAAAGTTTTGATGCGGAATACAGGGTGTCTGATTGCAGATTTATATATTCAAACTTAAATAAAAAAATATTAATTGACACAAAGTTTTATTGAAAGTATTGAACGATAGAATGAAAACGCGGATTTCATTTTTTTCAGGTGTCTTTCGTTGAGTTTATGCACTGTTTGTGCTCTGCGCCACACACTGCAGTAAACTTTGTGCAATCAAGCTTAATTTTGGACTTATTATTTTCTTTTAAGGCCATAGAAGATTGGCGATTGTCTTTTTTCATTAAAAACCCATGCAAGTTAGATCGGTTAACCTCGTTTACTGTGGGATGTCGCCAAAGCGACTGTCCGGTTTTTGGGGAATTTTTTCGAAGAAAATTCATTGAAACCCTGGCTGTGTGAGCAGTCCCCCTATTTTGTTGAAACCACGTGTGTTAAGACTACGGTGGATGAGCTCGCAGGTTTGGCAAAAAGAATTCCGTAATCATGCATCGATAATTTTTTACTGTTGAAGTTCGTAGCCTGGCCTCGAAAATATTCAAAAAAATGGTTCAGTTATCTCGTGAGTGGATATGGGACACCAAACAGCAATTGTTTTTGAAGTTTCAACAGAGGGTTGCAGGATTTTTGAGACCAGTTAGGGCAGTTTTGCTTGTTGACGTGGTCGTTTTAGTTAAAATGAGACTCGTCACTACAGAAATCGGAATTTACCAGGCAAAAATGCTCCAGCATCGTTTAACAAAAGTTTTTGGTTAACTCAAAGTCACTAACTTTCAGTTCTTCAACGATTTTAATTTAAAAATGATGGAACTTCAGATCCTTTTTTAAAATTTTATGAATAATCGCTATTGGAAATCCTTTGCCCTCTTCCTTATTGCAAGTCGCAAATTTTCACGTAAACTGTTTTCAACTGGTTCAATATTTTCGGGAGTCCTCAAAGGTCGACTGGGACCTGGTCATAGGAAATTTATAGCAAAAGCTTAGTTGGTACAAAGTAGACTGAAACCAGCCCGAATATATTGACTAATTGGTAGAAAATCTGTGTCTTGTCTCGATTGCAAAATTAGCTTCTCAGGCTCTTCTTCTAATGCAAAAAAAAAAAACAGCAACATATACAAAGATCTTCAAGTTTTTCTAGTTCAATTCAAAATTTAAATTTATTTATTAATATTTTTGCTAGGAGCAACATAATACAGTTTTTTGAAAAAAGAAAATAATGAATAATTAAGGCTGACAGTTTTACATAACAAGAAAAACCTTAAAAGATATATTATTTCCAAGGTAACTCTACAAAGGAGATCATATTTTTAAAAATGTATTTTGGGTCATTATTATTAGAAGTCATTAGCAATGACTTAACAAAATTGGACTTAATAAATAAATTATTGATCCTTATTTATAAGAAGTATTTTCTATGCATAGACACACCTCTTGTTTTGCTATACTTTTACCTTTATTAAATACCTTGTTGTTTAGGTCTTTCTAAAATATTTCTATTGTCCCTGAATGGCTTTAGACCAAAGACTTTCTTTTTTTTAACAAAAAAAAACTTAAACAAGTTTTATATACATTAGTATGTGTGTATTACCTTTGAAAGTGAAACTGAAATAAAAAACCCTAAACATGTAAGCTTGAGGTAAAACGTGAATGAGAAGTAAAAAAACATGTGGAATATAGACAAAGGAAAAAACTTAATCTGCTTGAAAGGAAGAAAAAAAAAGTAAAACCTCCAGCTAAACTAACATTAAGAAAACCCATAAAAAACTTTACTTGAAAATCGTTTTTCAAGAATAAAAATCTACAAGAAGTTACATATGCCAAAAACAAACCAAAAAAAAAATCAAGCTCCAGAAGGCATAAACAATAACAAAAAAAGCATCAGCAACTTTAAGAAAACCCTGAAAAACTATAAGAAAAGATATAAGTGCTATTTATAAACAGTATTGTCAGTCTTTTAGACAAACTCACACTAAAGTATAAAAGCTTTTTTTATAAAATAAAAAAGAGATAATGTTTTCATTTCTAGCTTTCTCATCTAAGTTTGGCACTTTTTACTATTCAACCATGATTGATTTTATACCCTCTTTCTTGACCGTTCGATTAGAAAATCAAATAACAAAACCATATAAAAACAAGAAAAAAACAGTTTCACATGTGTTACTTATCAAACTCTTGAAATGTAGAAAAATTAAGCAACATCTTCTAGATTTATAAGGTTATTACACAGTTGCGCAATACCCTTTAGTTTTTTTTGATTATCCTTTCTTTCTTGTTGATTTATGTCATTCAGATTGGATCAAGTATGTCTGGATTTGGCTAAATTTTTAAAGTTTATTCTTGTAATATTTATTTTTAATATTATCTTAAGAACTTAAATATAAATTTATAAAAATTTTTGTACCTACAAAGATGTTAAAAGCTGTGTATTTTTTGTTTTGCTTAAGTTTAGAAAATAATTAAACAAATTAGTCGTTGATAAAACATACTTTTGAGTGTTTTGTTAAATGAGACCTAAAAAGCACTTTTTGTGCGTAATTGGAAATTTCTAGAGAGTGAACTGAAGCCACAGAGTCTTGTCTTTTTATATAATCTTTTGAGTATTATCAACACCTCTCCCTGCCCCACTTAACAAAGGTGGAGCTCATCTAAAATCATATTTGATTGACGTCTTATGGCACTAGGTTGAAATTTAACTCCTCCCTGAATCAAATTTCCTTCTATAGTTTTAGCAGAAACCACAACTTCTATCATGAAAAATCAAGAGCAATATTCCTAGACAGACTAGCGTCAAATCTACAGGGCCTTCTTGCTCCAGTGATATCAGAATAAGGTTTCTAATCATTTTTCCAAGCCAGGATTAATCACTTAATAGCTCAGGGCCCAACCATGCGAAGACTATTGGGCCGATAGGTGCCGTAAAATTGCTTGCGGGGAATGGTGGATGACAAGAGAATGTAGTAATGTACACAGAAATAAATAAAAATCATTTTCAATTAAGAAATTTGTAGATTTGATTAAAGCATAGTTAAAATATATTACAAAATTCAGGTATCCAAAATTAAAAATTTTCATGTAAAATTTCAAAAAAATTTTAATAAAAAAAATTTTCTATAAAATATTCAGAAAACAAAAATCTAAAATAAAACACAACTAAACTAAACTAAGTTCAAAATTATATTTTTTAAAAAATTTTATGTTTTTTTTAATATAATTTATTTAAATTTTTTTATGTTCATTTAATTCAATTAAATATTTTGTTTAATTTTAAATATACGTAACAAATACAAATTGTTTTATAAGTTTAAACAACGACCTGAATCAGGGACCTTATGATTGCAAAGCATGCGTCCTATCCACTTAACCAGGGTGACCGCTGCGAATTTTTAAAAAGTGGCACAAAAATTCGTTTTAAGCAAAAAAGGTTGCCTAAAATAGTCGTTCAAAAAAATAAATTTGCATTCATCTTTAAAGCTTTATATTAAAGTTTCTTATTATTTAGACTAGACTAAGAACAAAATTTCATTGCGTACTTACATATATTCAACGTTGAGATCTTACGAGAATATTCCTAATTTTTCTGCACAAAGCAGCCTGTACTTTTTTCGTGTTCTTAAGTCAAATTCTTCAACAATTTTTGCAAACATTTTGAAGCCAGCAGTTTTATTTCTCAAATGTTTTTCTGCAAAACCTTAAAGAATTTAATTGAAGAATTTTACTTTCTTAAAATTATTTTCTTGGGACTTTTCGGAAAATGTCTGTTTGTGCTTCTATTCTTTTTTCTATTCTAATTGTTTTGAGAAATAAATGTCGTTTATTCATTAACCGAACTTTGCCCAATAGTGAGGAAACAGCACTCTTATTTCAAAAATGAAGCACAAAATTCATATTCTTGTTTTCTACAACAAATATGAATGGCTAATAAGTTTGATTTTTTTTCACCGGAAAAATATCTGAATTTCTTACTAAGAAAGCACGTTTTGTTTTGAATAGAGCACGAATGAAGCAGATAGTGTACTCTTATTAATAACAAATATACCAACTATACCCTGATCCTATATTAAAGACTTTACACGTGCAAGTTTGTCCTAGTTTTCTTTAAAGCATCCATAAAATAAATTGACAAATTATTTTCTATAACTTATTATTTTAATGTGATTTATTTTTTTAATTAAACCTGTTTTTAATATTTTAAATATAAATTTGTAAACAACTAAAAATGTGCTGTTAGGATAATCATTGAGACACAGAATAAGGGATGCGTTGGATGTGGGATCACATTGAGCCAGAAATAAACAAGAATAAGGCGCTGCGCTATCCTTTTTGAGCACTTAATTTGGCTGATTATGTTATCGTTTGTTGCAGAAATTATACAAACATTAATGTGAAGTAAATAATAAGGAAAAGTCCTTTACTAGAGCCTAAAGAAGTCATTTACAGTTGCAGATGTAAAAGGATGTATAGCTTAAGCTACTGTATGCTTACTGACTCTAAATTACGTTTATACGTAGGCTGGTTTGGCTACAGTTTATTTTTTTTCTTATGAACTAAAAACCATGGATTTTAATAAAGGAAAAGTGCAACTAGAGAGGAAGGACTGCTTACAAAATATTTAGATTAGTAAGGACTCTAGTGATCATTAAGGGCGTGTAGGGATGAAGTTATAAGACACAAGCATATTTCTAAAGGAGTTGGCACCAGTGCTAATTTGACGAACAATAACATTTCATTTGCTTAACCTTTTCGCATGCTGTTATTTTTTCACATAATTATTGGGTTAAAAATATCTCGTTACTAACATACGTGAACATTACGGCAGAAGGTTGAAAATCTCAATCTTTAACAAAGTGGTTAAGTTATAAGAAGAGATTTGTAAAAATTGTTTAGTTGAGGAAACGAAACACCTTTCCAAATCTTTTTTATTAATTCGTATGTTTCTTTGAAAATTAATGTTGAAATAAAAAAGTCTTATATTACCCCTTAAGAAAATTATTTAAAAACTGAACCTAAAAAGACCCTTGATTTAAATTTAACTATCCGGTACTTGAAAAAAGTATCTTCAGGTACAAATCTAAACAATATTAATTGATTTTAGGTTATTTGTTGAGATACTTATTCAAAATTTTTAATTTTTCATACTAAATGGCTACTTTCTAGAGTTCTAGAGTTAATTTCATTCCCCTTTGTATAAATAATGCTTTTGAACTCCTCTAATACCTGTAGTAATATGTATACCTAATCAGTTCCTTTCATTGATAACAAATGACAAAATAAGAAACATTTATTTTTATTTCTTACCGTGCAAATTTTCAAAGCAAAACTACACTTCCTCTCATAAATAATAGTTGTTTTTTTCCAGAATAATAAACTAAAATGTAAATGTCATAATGACACATTACTAAGCCAACGTGTATAACTTATACTTATAAGAAGAATTTATTAACATACATTGCAAACAAAAAAGAAAAACTTTAACAAATCATTCTACTCAAACTTCTTCTAATATCTAAGACAGACACAAAAGAAATAGAAAATAAAACAAACAAATAATAAGAAAAAGTAATGAAATAAAGAATATATGAGAATGTAAAAGAAATAAATTACAAACAAATGGAATGTGAAGTAAATACTCGAGCTAATGAAGGGATTTAGCTTTTCTTCAAGTCATACAAATTGACTAATCATGACTTTCAATACAAAAAGGGAAAAAACGAAAAGAAATAAAATAAAATAAAAGTATGTAACTCTATTTTATACAAATGCCCCTAAACGAGGATATATATTTGTGTGATTTTACACATGTATGTTAGCCTTAGTTTTCTACAATAAAGGATACTATTTGCTTTGTTATGTCAATAATTAAATACACTCACTCATATGTTGCCAATATAAAAATTTACATATAGACAAAAAGCTTGGTTGTTTTCCTTTGTACAAAGTCAACATAATGCCTTAGATGTGTGCTCGAGTAGGCATGACAAAAAAATCCTTCTTGAATTCAAAAACTATTATTGCAAATCAATTAAGTAATCAATGGAGCAGAAATTATTCCACTACTCATCCTCATACGTATCACACACGTACATTGATACAAACAATTATACACAATCATCCGTAATGAATATTTGTGTTTGTTGGTATTAGAATATACAGAGTGTTTAATGGCAGATTCATATTTCTTTAAACTTAAGTAAAAACGTCATAATTGACACAACGTTTTATTAAGCGCATTAGACTATATAATGTAAAGACGGATTTTATTTTTTATAGAGTATGTCATCCAGATGTCTTCCGTCTAGTTAAGCACACTATTCAAAACGAGACCTTGTGTTCTTCTCTACACGCTGCAGTAAACTTGGTTCAACTGAGCTGATTTCCCGACGAATATTTTCTTTCAAAGCCACAAGAGATTAATGATTGTATTTATAAACCTTCTGTTTGAGGTTTCCCCTAAAAAATTAATGGGAGTTAGATCGGGCAACTTCGAAGGCCGTCAAAAGCGACTGATAAATTTTTGGGGGGAAATTTTCTCGAAGCAAATGTAGAGAAGCTCTGGCTGTGTGTGCAGTTGTCCCATCATGTTAAAACCACGTGAGCAAAAAATACGAAAGATGGTCCCTCAAAAAAAAAAAAAAAAATCCGTCATCGTGCGTCGATAATTTTCGTCGTTGATGTTATTCGCCTGGCCTCGAAAATTTTCGCAAAAAAATGTCCAGTTATCACAGTTACCCTGAGACAATGAAGTTTTTTTTTATATTTCATATGTGTTGTGGGTTCTTGCAGACTAGTAACCGCAGTTTGGCTTGTTGACGTGGGCGTTTAAGTGCAAATGAGCATCGTCCCTCCAAAAAAAGGTATTTACAATGCGAAAACGCTTCAACATCGTTTTACAAAAATTTTTGCGTAAATTAAAGTCACACTTTTTTTCAATTCTTGAACAGTTTGAGTTTTAAAGAGATGGAACTTAAGATCCTTCTTTAAAATTTAATCGCTTTTTGAAGTCCCCCTTTAGGTTGCCATTTTACTTATTGAAAGTCGCGGGTTTTCATGTAAACTGATTTCAAGCAGTTAAATGTTTTTGGCTGTCGAACATTCATAGCCGAAGCAGTTGCTCGGAATCTCTGCACCCATGAACCAAATTTAAATTTACATGCGTTTCATCACGTATTCCTGGAATACCGAACTTTGAACAAAATTTTCGACGAACAATTACGTAAGTACCATTTCTGGACCACTGTGATCCCACGATTAACAAATCCCCGCAATCGATAATATCCGTTATCACAAGAAATCATTTTCTTTTAGTGCCTACCAAGAGTAAAACGTTTGAAAGCATAGCGTTCTTAAGGGTTATATCCTTTTATAAGTTACGTTTTTAAAGGTTTGAGTTTTCAGCAAAGTTGTCACACCCATCACACAGGTATTGCCCAAATTCCATTAAAATTTTAAAATGATTATTCAAGCAAATTTGGTTTATTAGAAACATTATTTGAATGAATTTTTTTTTATTAAAAAAAAAATAAATTATATCCTATATTTATGTAACGGAAAAAATATATTTGAAAGCCTCTAAAAAAATTATTTGTTTGCAGGTTTTGGCCTAATAAAGTTTTATAAAATAAGTTTTTTTTTAAATAAAAAATTTTCTGGTTCAAAAAATAAGCATTTAATTGCTGCTTTTCTTATTACAATACCAAATCAGAGTTGTGTAGGTGTTTTATTTTAAGCCTTCACGCATACATACAAATGTGTATTAGGTTCTGATTTATATTTATCCTTAAGTACACAATTTATTTTTCTTCTTACACAATTTATATGTTTGAAGTAACTAATTCACACTTACATACATATGTATATGAATATACAAACATATGCATATGTTTAGGAACACACATACGTGTGTGTAAAAGTACATTCATATACATCAAATGTTTAATCTTAATGGTACTTACCCTTTCGCCTTTTTCCCCCGTCATGCCAGGATCACCTCGTTCACCCTTTTGTCCTGGTTGACCTCTTTCACCAGTGCGGCCCATTTCACCTTTACTACCTGGCTCGCCCTTAGGTCCTGGTGAATTGCTACGCAATGCTCCCATTGAATTGCCCATTAAAGATTCCTATTTATTTTTGTTTTGTTTTTTTTCGGCCATCATTATCATCATTTTTCAACATTTGACAAAACATTTAGGGAGCCGTGTGTGTGTATGATTACGTTTACATTAGTTTTAGTGTTTAGAAGGGGGAGTTGTGAAAAAAGAAAGAAAAAAAAGTTGTTAGCAATTTGTAAGAAAATATATAATTCATTTCCTATGTTAAGGATTAGTGGAGTAATAATTTTTGGAAACAAAATGTTAACAATAAATTTTTTAGGCTGTTTAATGGACTTTAATGTTGATGTAAAGTTTATACTAAATATTATTAAATATTTTATAGCCCTTTGTTTTGTTTATTATTTACTATTTTTCGTTTAAAGTACTTGTTATTTAACTAAGCCGTCGTACTGTGCATAATTTGTTGGTTGACCTCCCTACCTGTGTTTAAATCAGTAATGGAAAGTATACTCTTAAAAAATAAATTAAGCTAATACAAAATAATAATTAGATTGTTTAAAATCCCATTTAACTAAAACAGTCAAAAAATTAAAATTTTAATAAAAATATTAGTGGAATAAGGTAAGCACTTGATGCTTCTTATATTTTGTATTTCATTTTTACCCAAAATCGCCGTGCAAGTGATATACCTATATAGTTATAGAAACTGTTAACATAATTTATTTAAAAGAATTTTGTGTTAATTTTTATATATTTTTACTGTTAAATTTATTAAACATAAATTTTATTTGACATCGTTATGTTAACCATAACAAGGCAAATAAAAAAGAGATGGATAAACTAATTCCAAATTAAAATATTTTCTAAGGCAAACACTTTCCTTAATGGTTTTAATGTAAAAAGTGGTTAACCTTAATTTTATTCTCCTTAAAATAATTCCCATCTGACAAATAACGATTCTGTTTATTTTTATTTTTGTCCAGACAAAACAAAAGATTAATACGTTTCATTATTATTATTATCCATTAATGAATTGCGACCTTTTCAATGTCCGTTGTCATTATTTCATATCATTTTGCATGACCTTAACCAAAAATGATGTGGCACTTTTGAATGTCAAATGATATAGAATGAAACATATTATATTGCTCTACTAATGGCAGTTATTTTATCATAAAAGGACACTCACACTGGCGCATCTCTATTAAGGTTTGACTATTGAATTGTTTTATTTACAGTATTAACACGCATACATATGAACATGCATATATATACATATATAAGCCCATGTATTATATAAAATGTCTTTTCTTTTCTGTTTATTTCTAATGAATTAATCTTGTCAAGTTAATTAGCACAAAAAACTAATTAGATTTTTTAACTTTAACTAAATGACTATTGCTAAAATCAAAATTTAGTTTTTTAACCAAAAAAAAAACTAAATTGTAGAAGCAAAGATTTTATAATGAAAACTAGTTATCAGAGTATCCTAAAAACTTCCTGATAACTGCAAAGCCACTGCCTCAGAGGTCGTTCCAAGCCTAGTGCTCTCAGGTAAACATGTTTATTTAAAACCTCAAAACAATCTTCGCAAATCCAGCTGCTTCGCGATTGTTAAAATAAGAAAGAAATCTATAGGAAAATTTTGCGCCGTTAGATAAGTGCATAATTGTCATGCAAAAATTAAGATAGCGGGCAAACTGGCGAAGCCAGGGCTATAATTGACTATTAAGATGGACGCTTGTGCTTTAGTTACTTCATTCCTATAATAAGAGTATAGACTCAACTGTGAGGGTTAGAGCAACGGAGGTGTTGGTATTCAAATCAAAACCTCTCAAAGAGCTGTGCCCCTAAAACATATAACAAAAAATGACAAAAATTATATAAAAAATCAAATTTAGGATGAAGAGAGCAATGAACTCAGTACTGGCAATAACTTTCGATCTTCACGCGAAGCATGTGGAGTCATCATTAAGCAAAGCATAGGAACATTTGAAGGAAAAGCAGGTTTAACCCAAATGTTCCAAAAGTCAACCCAGCCTTAGAAAACGAGTGGGACTCAAAGTTTTACTTAAGAGATAAGTTATAATTTTTTTTCTGCTACTACAAATGACAAGGTCAACAGAATGCTTAAAGAGGTGACAGTATCGCCAAACTTATTATTTAAAAATGCACAAGAACACATTAATTAAGGTCAAGGATACCGAAGAAAACCAATTTGAATATTTTTTCATCCTTTTCGAGGGACAAAAATTACCCGAACTTCAGAGAAGCAGAAAGTTGGGAGAACACAATTAATATAAAAAACTATATTTGCCCGCAGGTATTAAGACAATACCCAGCTTGACTGCTTTAATAGCGGTTTAATAATAACCCTGAGAATTAGGGAGGCAACGTACAATCTATAGAAAAACGGAGGAGAATAAAATTTGAAGTTGTATTAATGAAATGGCTTCCATAAGAAGGCAACACAAACCCGAGATAGAAGACTTGAGGAAAAGAAGAAAACAGAGCAAGATATACTACCTCCAATGGATGGGGGCGGTGAAGAATAGCAATTGCAGGGCATGGAAAGGGGCATAAAATCAAGCGAGCATTTCCTGTGCAACTACTTAGCTTTTCCAATAGTTAGAAATCGATGTGTTATGTCTGGTGGGGTGTAAAGTGTTAACGGAATTTGTTTTCATCACCAAATAATTTAGGGAAGTGTTTTGTTTGGTCTCATCTTTTAAACCTATCCGAATCTCACCACATACGTGGTAGGGCTTTTATGGGCTTGCGCAGATTTCTGTAACGACCAAAACTAGAAGTTTAGGACTGGACTTCAAGTTTAACAATCAGCTCATTTCCTGAGCCGATTGAATCATGTCCGTCCATCTATCCGTCCATCCATCGGATCGTCCATGTATATTTGAGATCAAAGTAGAGGTGGCATTTTTAAAGATATTTTAATGAAATTTGAGCAGATGAAATTATTTTTCTCATTCTTTGCTATAGCTCCCATACAAAAATCCGGCTATGATATACATATGTAGCTTTTGGGCCATAATTTAAGCAAATATTTCTCTGATTCTTTACAAAACTTTGCTTACAATTTCAAAGTTTTAATTGGGATCCAAAGAAGTCTAACTCCCACGCCCATATATAACCTCACAAATAACAAACAAAAAATGTCATTAAAATATAGCAACAAATTATTGAACGTAAGTTACTTACGAAAGTCTCCTAAACTTGCAAACACGTTACAAAATAAATTTTGATGTAAGGTATAATACTGCCGGGCTTTGCCGACTACGAATTTTGTTATGTATTTATGATAAGGAAGTTTCGAAACCTTCGTAAAGGTGTAGTTTTAATTCTTTTAGGCCTTCCATTTAGCCCGTTTGTGGCTTTACTTCTTAGGCATACAGCCAGAGAGATTGACAGACAGACAGGCAGGCAGACAGACAATAGAAGGGTAAAGAAGCCACTTTAAAAAATTAAGTATTTTAATGCTTTACATGCAAAAGGGCTTGATTAATGTAACTGCCATAAACTTTTTGCAGAAAGTTTAAAAAATCAATAAATTATATAAAAAAAAATCAAACACGCAAGCAGACGTGCTTTTAAGTTTGATTTAAATATTTAACGGAATTGAATAAAAACCACAAATTTCTTGATTGGCTGGTTATATTTACTGATTGATTGATGGCTCAACAAACGGAAAAAATGTTGGGTAAATTGATGTTATATTTTGTCTTTGCGTGGTTAACACATTACGAAACATGTATAAATAAGCTGATAAAACTTTTTAGGGCTGAAAAATATTTTTCAAAAATAAGAAAGCTTAGGTATACATAAAATTAACAATTCCCATGTAAATATTACCATGGAAATACTGGGAAAAAATTTTCATATAACATTTCTTTACAAATAAAAAAATCAATCAATAAACCTTGCAGCTGCTCATATTAAAGTAGCGGTAATTAGAGTTTGAAACGTGCATTACTTGATGAATAATTTGATTTAGAATAATTCCTCATTATTTATAACTCTGTACCATTCAAATTTCCCACTGTTTTAAATAAATAAAAATGCCAGCACAGCAGCTAGAAGTGATTTTTATTGTATATTGTTATTACTTTTCTTTTAAAATTTTATATGCCTTCATACCTATAAATATAAGAATTGAAACACGTATGTCTGCTTGCAGTTTTGTGGTTAAAAATAAATGCCATTCAATATTCAATTTTATTGATGTCTACTGTTATTTTTTATATTTTATTTTATTTGTCCATTTAAGATTCCTTGTCATTGTGGTTTGTTTAGAAAAATATTTTCATAATATTAAAAAAAAACATAATAAAAATAAAAATGTAAACCTTTGTCTGACAAAGTAAATCACAAATAAATAAATAAAATATTTATTTCTTATTGACATTTGTTGAAATAAAAAAAAATAAGAAAAAGGGAAGAATAGACAGATATTGCAGATACATTCTAATTTTGTCGCTTTTATCTTTAGATTGTACTTGAGAATACTTTATATAGTTTTTTTTTTGTATAAAAAATATAAAATTTTATTCCTATTTCTCACAAGTACTTTGATTATTTTTATTTTGCAATATCTGTCATTTTCTTAGTATCTTAAAAGTTATTTACTGTTGGCTGTTTTGAGTTTAGAGATACATTTTGATTAACTTATATATCATGTAATCACAGCTGGTAAATGATTTATTGTTTAAATTTTTTCTCAATGTCAAAATAAATTACATATGTATAGGAATTCTAGTGTCACATATTTTTATTATTTAGGGCGTTTCAATCAGTTTTGTATTTTTCTTACCCTTTTTTATCTTTTAAAAAAAGAATATTTAGTTTTGCTAAAAATATTTAAATTAATACCTTGAAGGTCCTGGTAGGATTCCAATTGATCTGTTTTATTTAGTATTTTTTTGTTATACAAACAAATTTTGTTTAAAGTATTTATAAAGTTTAAAGGAAAACAACAGGTTTAGTTTCTGGTTATAATAAAGTTGTAAAATAAATATAAATATCTTTTAAAATTAAAAATAAAAATTGTTGTATAAAAAATGCATAATTTTTTTAACGTCAATGAAGCTATTTGCTTTGGATTTTTAAATTTTATATATTGCATACTCTGTTAACCCTTATGTCTACAACCACATACCCGGGTAAGTTTTCGGTTTTCAACTCGATATAACTTCCCACATTGGTAAGATATCGGTTTGAAATTTTTAATATGCTTCTAAAATATTGTTTTTTAACTTCTAAAAAAGTGATTTGAAAAAAAATTTTTTGGGGGAAAACCTATGGGCTGTTTTTAAAACGTACCCCTTAAACATACAAAAGACTTACCTGGGTAGGCACTAAAGATTCATTATTTTTTTTCAATGTATTAAAATATATGGGTTTTTTATTTTAACACAATTACGTTTTATAGGTTTTTATTATGAATACAGAAAAAGATTAGAACATTTTGACAAAGTTAACATACTTTTTTTAGTTTGTAAATACATTACAAATAATAATATCCTCTGAATGTTGTGCACATGGCAGCTTTTGACATTTTTTGCAAGCTTTTCTTGTTGGTGTTGTTTTTTCACATACATAACAATTTCTATTATGCTTTAGTCTTCCGAAATTATCATGTTCTTCTGCAGCACAAACTGCTTGGTCTTCTGATATTGCTGGAGGGCCTAAAATACTTTCTTTTCCACCGCAGGACAAAAAATTCTTCCTTACTTGGGATTTTGTGAGCGGTGTTCAATTTGCTTCATAGCCAACTTTTCACTCAGCTGTTGGAGAAATATTCTTCTACGGTTTGTTGATACCTTCAGATGCGGGTTATTTTCAATATATGTATGTTATATAACTGCAAATGCTGCCACCTCAAGAATAATTAAAAAAAATGCCAAAGGTCATCTATTAGTTCTCCTCTTTGTTGTGTATTCTTCTAGACATTTATCCATATTATCAACAAGGTGGAGTTTTTATTGTAATGCAGTATTATTACAAGTTTACTTTATGGACCTTAAAAATCGATGCTGTAGTAAGTAGTTGAGATAAGCACAACTAATTTTTTTTTTTTTTTTTTTTTTTTGGAATGTGGGAGCACATTATTGCTGAATCCAAAAATTGATGACTCAACTGCTCTTCTTTTTGAGGTTGAGAACTCAGCTGGAACAAAAGTTCGGAGTTTCCTTACTGTTTCTAATAATCATAAATTGTGGTCTAACATTAACGAAAAAGCCAAACCGAAACTTGTAAAGTTTGTTACAAACGTCGTTTTGACTTCCTTGAAAGAGATTGCAACACAAATCTTTTAGAACTCGTTTGCTTTGATTTTTTTCTCTTTCCCCAGAAGGCACCAAGCCAGTGTAGATTGCCCTCTGAGTGGATAAGAAGTAAGAGCGACGTTAATTGTCATGTAATGGGTTGCAGCTAACTAAAACTGGCGACAGAAACATGAAACAAACGATATGTCAATAAAAAATTCTTTACTAAACAGCAATGCTTACCCGGGTATGATGGTTGTATGTATGACGAACAATTTTTGGTTGTAGACATAAAGGTTAAGATGATGTTATTTAGTTGTAGTAAAAAATACAGTACTCGAAAATTATTGTGAAAATTAAAAACAAATCTACTAATATTTAATTTTTCATTCCGTTTTTAATTTATTCAATATTCGTTTGCGATCCTATGGATCCTTTAGGAAAAAGAAATCGACCAAGGCATGTCTTTAAACTATTTAAAATTTCCAAAAGAAAATCGCTATTTGAAATCAGTAAGTTTGATTAACTAAAAACCCGAGGAAACATTTTTGGACAATATCCATTAATATTTTTCCCTTTGTCTTGGTGTAGGACCAACACAAATAGAACAGTTGAATGGACTATTTTATACTTTTACATCTTCCCAGTATTAATACTACTAGTTTCTAGTATATTGCATACACTTCGAAAAAAATTAGTTTCGTAGGTACAAAGGAAACTGTAAATAATATTTATAATTGAATTTAAAAAAAAATTCAAGTACAAAAACCATTGGAAAGTCAAGTGAGGTACAGCATCTTGATGGACCTTTGCTGGATTTTTTTAAATCAGGTGCTTTTAAGATTTTTATTTGTGATTTTTTCCCAACCAATTTGTTTTTTATTTTTATATGACATTTTTATTTAATATAAAAATTAAAAAAAATAATAATCATAGTTATTATAATTGATTTTTATAAAAATTAAAAAAGTTAATAAAAAACTTTGTAAAACTACTTTAAATTCAAAAACTGTTTTTGAGCAATAAGATTGACCAAAGACCGTAATAAATAAGAAAATAAATTATAAATAAACCACAAAAAATAATAATTATTTTATTAATTCCCTTCCGGGAAATGTAGTTCAATTGGTCGGCGTACTCGTCCTGGTACAGGTACAAAACATGAATTGGACAAAATTAATTGGTCGTGATCGGTTAATAAGGCACACATCAAGTAACTGGTTAAAAAATGTTAAAGAGGTTAAAGGAAAAAATATAAATATTGGCCCCTTCACACAAACACAAGTTTGTTTAAATATATACACACAAACGCCTAAATGCAAACAAAGTAGATTGAACAGGATCTTAAACAATTAATGCAAAATTTGCTTATATAGGATTGACCCGTAACCCGCTCTTAGGTGTTAGTTTTGAACCAATTGCCCCTTCCAAGTACAGCGCAATGTCAAAAAGACAGGTTTTCTTCATATAAAGTGCAATAACTAGAACCAGTCTATACCCTAAGGAACCGTTCACATCAATAGTTTTGGACTAGTCCACTTCCCCGTAGGGTTGTTATAGTTTTTGACCAAAAACCATAATTATTTTATAATTATTTATATTTGTTTTTATTTTTATTTTAATTTATTTTAATTTTTAATTTTTTAAATTAACACTATAAACTCTTAAAAGCACTTAATTTTTTTAAACTCTTACGAAAGTTCCTTTCCTACAGGAAAGAGGACTGGTCTCACACTAATGACGTGACCTGTTTCTTAGGGTAGAAACTGATTCTGGTTTTTGCACTTTACATGACGGGTACTGCCACATAATATTGCGTTGTTATTAAAGCGGGGCAATTGGGTCAGAACAAATACCACAGAACGGGTTACATGCCAATCCTATATAAGCAACTTTTGAATTAATTGTTTAAGATCCTGTTCAAGCTATTTTGTTTTTATTAACGTGTGTGTAGGTATAAACAGATGTATGTATGCATGTAGGGACTGGCATTTGTATTTTTTTTCCTTAACTTCTTTACCACCTTTTAACCAGTTACTTGATGTTTGCCTTTTTAACCGATCACGACTAATAACTTTTGTCCAATTTATGTTTTGTACCTGTAATAGATGAGTGCGCCGACCAATTGGCATACTTTTCCCGCAGGGTTTGTACATGATTTTTTCATTAAAATATCGAAAATAATTATTATTTACAGTGCCTCACACTAACGTTTACTGGTTGTCAAATAAATTTAAAAAAATATCCTTTGCAATAAACAAGATAGTAAAATGAAAAAAAAATATGTTTGGTCATCCCTTGTAATAATTGGACGAACGAAATCCAAAAGCCTTTTTTTTAAAGCTAGGTGAAGAATGTGTTAACGGCTGAATGTGGGACATGCAGGATGTGAATTTAACTTAAGATTGAAAATATTGATATATATATATTTCATGCCAGACCGTTTTTTGAATACCGAAATCTCTAGCCCTAATTCCTTTTCTGTTGCAAAAAGCGCACAACAGCCCGACCGTTTGTTAAAGTGTATGCCCTGCGCGACATAAGACTTTTCATAAGTTTTTTTTTTCGCACAAATATTTTCTATATTTCTAGTAAATATTAAAAATTAATAAGTTTAATTTTTATATAAATTTAAAAATAGTTATAATTTTTTTTGAAAAAAAAAATCAAAAAATTATTATTTTTTTCCAAAAAAAAATATATATGTATTTTTTTAAATAATAATTTATTTTTAGATTTATTGTCGTCCTAATAATAATGATTCTCTTTAAACATTTTGAAACAAATGTATGTTTGAGGTGTTTTATTTAAAAAAATTATAGTGAAAGAAATTTAGTCAATCATAAAAAGCAAGGAATCGAGTGAAGAAAAGAGTCATTTGAATTAAAAGAAGCAAGTGAAAAAAAGAGTTATGTTAATTGAACTCTTCTAACCGATCAGTGCAAGGAATTGTTCAATCGAATCATGTTGTTTGTGATCGCCAAAACTCTACTTTGCGGCCAGAGGGTGAAAGAGCAGTAGCAGTGAAATATTATTTTCTAGTTCCAAAGGCCTCCTTAACTAAAAAGCTTTATCTCCGTCAAGTTATTTTAAATATTTTTAAAAACTGCGACCTTTATCTAAGCCCGAAGAATAAAAAGGACAGCCAATCAAATGGGCTGTTAGACGGAAATCGTTCAAATGCCTCGTAAAGTGATTTCGAGTTGATTGGGATAGGGTCAATTCCATGTACAACATTTGTCCAAAAAAGGGGAAAATAAAAAATATATAAAGAAATTGGTTCTTATTTTATTTTTATTTACTTCAAAAGAGTTTAAAACGATCCAGAATTAAAAGCCCTATTATTTTTCAGAATTTTAATGAAAATGTCACACCCGTCACATTTAAATGTTTTCTTAAAATAGATTTTTTGTAGAAAAAAAGTTACAAATACGATTATAAACATTTTAAACTTAAAAACAGTTGCATTTTAAAAAAATATTTTACTCGATCCTAAAGTTAATGTTCTTTAAAATTAATATTTATAAGGTCACATCCATCACAGTCCTTAAGTGATCATTGTGGATATAAATTTTGTTCCTTCCGTGTCTACTTACTATTATATGCTTAAAAAATTTCACCCTTGGAAGTCAAGGGCTATAAATTAAAACTTTAAATTTTTTAAACTAAAAGCAATGTGAGTAAAATGGTCACACCCGTCACAATGGATTTGTTCATAAGTAAAAGTAGGTAAAATTCTATAAATCATAGAAACACATGTGTAAATGTGTTAGCAAAATAGTAGTTAAATTTTAGGCAAAATTAAATTTTAAATTGCTCCAACAATTTGGCAAAAAATTTTCCAAACAAAAAATTACTTCAAAAAATCTTTCTCTTTTTTTTAAATTTAAAATATCCTTCAAAGCATTTTTTGGATGACAATATTTTTTTGTTAAATAAAATATAATTAAATATTCCAAAATCTCATTTTTATTTTAATGGTAAATGTGCAAGAGAAATAATTTGTATCGAATATTTGAACTTTTCAAAGCACATAAAAAAGATTTTCATGGCGTTTAAATTTCTTATGTTCATGCAAACACTTGACTTTTTTATATTCTTCATTTTCTTTGTTTCAATTCTTTCAATGCTTTTCTAAGCGAACAAAATAGTGAAAAAATTTCAACAACAAATCTATACTTCGTCGTTTATTTCACAGATACAAAGATTTTTTTGCAGTGCAATCTTCAAAAACAGGATAAAAACTTAAACAAAATCTAGAGAATTGTTTTACTTGAAGAGGTATACAACACTCATTTACACATGAATCTATTCACAAGAGTCCTTCACATTCTTTTCTGTGTCAGTTGTATTTTGGCCAAATAAATTAGTAAAGATCTCTCAAGTTGTTTTTCGTTTGATACAATTTCATTTCGCTACATTTTTGTACAAAATTTTTTTGTTTGCAGATTTTATGCGCTTAAATGCATTTGCTATCATCTGTTCAAGAGTATTTGTACTGTGAATTTTGTTTTTGTTAATTTTGTTGTTTTTTTTTGTTGTTTAAAGTTTTATTTGTTTCTCTTCTACAACTGATGCTTAATGCTAATTTACTTCCGTTTTTCTTTTTTGGTTTAAAGTTAAGGTTTAATTAAGGTCAAGGATTGGTCGTGCGTAAATAAATAAAATTTTTTAAAAATAATTTAAAAATATACAAAATTCTAGCTAAATTGTTCAAAACCATAATCGAATTTAAGGAAAATTCTTTAAAATAAGATTTCTTAGACAGAGCCAATTTATATTTTTATTTGGTAAAGGTACTAGGTCTTCCACCTAATTATCCGTAGAGGTAGCTCTTTGTATGATTCTATATCCTAAATGGGTCTTTACGTTATTTAAACTGGACTAGCAACCTATTATGAAAATTGTCGCAAATAAATCACGACGTTATTGAATTCGGCGTTAAAAAAATGTGTATCCCTGGAACTTTTTGAAGCTTAAGCCCATTGGATTTATCTATACACCACTCATCCACAATAATGACTACTTGCAGTCCTTACAAAATTGCAACTAGTGTTATTTTCTTACCTAAAACAATTAATTTGTTTAGGTACAGAAATATATCAGCACCCACTGCTTTAAAAACCTATCGAATAATTTTCGAAGATATTGATGAATGCCTTAGTGGCCATAATGAACACATTGAAAAAGCCGCTGAACCTGAACTTACCGCCAGACCAGATAAACAAACAAATTTTATATGAACAAAGAATACGCTTAAGGAATGGCAAGAGCATAGATCGCTCTAACTAAGCTAAAAGTCTGCTTAAAGAAATCAAAAAACCTGCTAAAATTGTACAGAACAGCACTGCTTAAGGAACAAAATTCTTAACTGGTCAGAAGAATTATTCTTTATGAGAATCAGCCAAACGTCTTAGAAAGCTCGTTATAGCCAAACCACTACTTTGTAATCCGATATAATCCTGAGAAAGACATGACGAAGAAAAATGTGATCTCAATAAATATACTGGCATTTGTAAATTACTGCTTGTTGTTTCTAGACGTCCTATAGAAATACATATTTAATTTCTGGATTTCGTAAAAGAAACTCCTGGCTTTGGCAAAATAGTCAACAAAATAGAGTTATTTTTTTACATTTTGTGCCATATTAAGACGATTTGGAAGCCTTAAAGGAATCCTTCAAAGATTGAGGTCCATATGTATGTTGACAGCTTTTTCAAAATCACCAAATTGGCCTCAAAAGTCAACATAGTATAATCAAACAAACCCACTGGTTGGAACAGATAATAAGAAAAGCTTTGGAGGAAAAGAAGTACTGCTTCATGCTTTTCATCGATGTCTCCCAAGCTTTTGATAAAGTATGGCATGAAGGCTTTTTAACCTATTTCAAAAGTAAACGCCCAGTCGACAATTAATGATGAAAGAGAAAAACAACATAAGCTGTCCTTGACCAAATGGGGAAGATGTTCTTTATTTATTTATTTATTTATTTATTTGAGTCTATGGATAATTTCCTTACAGACTGAATAATTTTTTAGTTATGGTAAAAAAAAAGTAAACAACAAAATACAATAACGATCAAATTAGTAAAGAAAATTAATTATTTAAATTATTTAAATACACAATAATGTTTCTTTTAATAGCACCAATGTTTAAAGAGAAATCAATTAGGTTGTACATTTCGTTAAAACAACAACACAGTCTTCGAAACGGATCTGACATGGAAAGTTAGTACGATATGTTTTTACATACAGCGGGTTAAAAGATCGTAATGTGCGTTGAGGAATATTGAAAGTAACGTTACCCAGCAGAAATTCCGAACAGATTTTACCATTAATAAGATTAAACATGAACGATATATTTAGCATGATTCTCCGGCTTTTTAAAGTTGGTAAATTGATCTCTGCTAATCTTATGACGTATGAAGGAAGCTCAGTATAATTACGATAATTATTTCTTAAACAAAAAATAAGAAACTGTTTTTGAACGGATTCAATACGACCGCTGTGTATATTATATTGAGGGTCCCAAATAATTGAGCCAAACTCCAAAATGGGTCTCACCAGGGATGTATATAAGCGCAGAGTAATACAGGGATCATCGAATTCTTTCGCCCACCTCTTAATAAAAGCTAATGTGCTCCGGGATTTATTAACGCTTAACGTTATATGTCTGACAAAGCTCAGTTTACTGTCTAGAAGTATTCCCAAATCCATAATCACATCAACAGACTTTAAGTTATTATTATCAAGTATGTAGGTATAAGGAGTAATGCGTACTCTTGAGAATTGCATATGCTCACATTTTCCAAGGTTTAATTCCATATGCTTAAATTCACACCAATTACTAAAATTATTTAAGTCCTTCTGCAGAAGAATGTGATCAGACGGTTCTTTAATATCCAGAAAAATTTTGACATCATCAGCATACATCAATATATTGCAATGTTTAATTGCCTTTGGCATATCATTAATAAATAGTAAAAACAATAACGGGCCGAGGTGACTTCCTTGTGGTACACCAGAGTTTACAAGAAATTTCCTTGAAAAGCAAGAATTAAATTTGACAGATTGCGTTCTACATAAAAGATAAGATTTCAGCCAGCCTAAGAAATTGCTATTGAATCCCATTAGGTTCAGTTTTTCCAATAAAAGAGTATGATTTACTTTATAAAATGCCTTACTAAAATCCGTGTAAACAGCGTCAGTGGGGTGGCCATTATTAAAAGCATTATTTACGAATATTGTTAAATGTAGAACATTAGTCATAGCAGATAATCCCTTTCGAAATCCATGTTGAAGTGGTGTCAGCAGACAGGAAATTTGGTGAAAAAGACCATCGATTAATCATTTTTCAAACAGTTTTGGTATATCACTAAGTTTTGCTATACCTCTGTAGTTAGATATAACTGATTTGTTTTCGGATTTAAACAGCGGGATAATATATGATTCCTTCCAGATTTTGGGAAAATATCCATATCTAAGATTTGAATACTTATTGTAAGTTCGCAGATACGAAGATTCAGTAATAAAAGTATGAAAAAGAGATGTGGCTTTGAGTCTTATGCTTTTTTGCTTCAACATTTATTAAAAAAATGGTCTTTTAATCGAATAGAATTATTTTACCATCGTTTTGTTTCGATCTTTAGGTTTTTTTTCAACAAGCCTTTTTTGCAGTTTTGAGCTCTTACTTTTTTTGGCCGTAGTTTTCAAAAATACTTTTTTTGGTCGTCATAAATATATAACTTGGTACAGCCTATAAATGGAAGCAGTATGTATAACTACGTCTTCGAAAGGATTTTTTTTCAAAGTACATTTAAATTTTACTATTAAATAAGTTAAAAGAGAATTTCCTTTCCGATCCCTTTTCACAAATCAATCAAATACTTTTAACATCTTACCGTACCAAAAGCCATTATCTGCATGTAAGTCATAACTGTCATAAAAAACACACAGTAGAAATGTAATTTTAGCATTTCTGCCGGTAAATCTCAACTAACTAACATCATATTATTTGACAACTTCATTGAAAATAACCGAAAAATGTAATCAAATTTTGAAAGGATCTTTAAATCTCGAAACTTAATGTTAATATTGCTTATAATGCGAATCTCTTCTATAGTAAAATTTTTTTAAATTAAAAGTACAAGTAAATCGATATTTATAATCGTTATAACTTAGTCTAGGTGTATGCATAAATATACATAAATAAATATGCAATGGGTTCTATGCAGTTGACACCTTTTATTGAAAGCTTTCCTTCCTTTCTGCAGGCAACAATAAACGAGAATTTTAATTGAGAATGATGTTAAGGTAAACAAAGAAATGAAGTAAAAAAAAACTATAAAATAGTAAATTGTTTTACGGCTTTATTCTTTTTCTTCTCTTTATAATGTATATTGATTGTAAGGATGTAGTAGAATTTTTAAAATTAGGCTAATCAACTTAATAAAAAAAATTTAAGCTCTCAGTCCTACTTTTGCTGTTGTTATTTTATGCATTTTTTTCATTGTTTTTGAGTCTTAAGGTAATGAAAATTTACAAAAGCAACAATCCTAGCCATAACAATTAGTTGTGGGTAACACTATACACATACACAGATGTATTAAATTGTGTGAGTGTATAACAAGATGTGCAGCTAAAACAATTTGTTAAGAAAACTACTATCCTTTCTGTGCTTTAAGCAAAACACCAAAAGAGTGTTAATAATGAGTGCTACATTAGTTTTGGATGTGGAGGGGTGGCCAGTTTAAAGGACATAATTTAAAGCTTTTCTTTAGGGAAAAGTTATTTGATTTAAATTGTTGAAAAAATTTCTTCGCATATTGAAATGTTAAAAGAATATATAAATACATCTTAAATAAAAATTTAATATTTATTAGAAAGTATTTTTTCACAGATATTTATATCAAAAGCAAAAAGGTTTTTAAGAAACTGTCAATTAGTTATTTTTTATTGGCTTTTTTTAAATACTTTTTTGGCAAAGTATAATACATAGATAAGGCGTTAAGTTTGCCTGAGCAACTAAGACTAAGACAGTTTTTCTGGGGAGTACACGATTGCTGCAATGTGACACAGAACATGCTTCACTGGGATTAAGGACCCACTACTACCCAAAGACAGAAGACAGCTTGTCGCCACTGTGTCCAAAGATCTCCACATAATTCTAAAGACTCTATACAATGTTGTATTAACCAAACCTTCATGGATCTGGTTCTCTTTGCAGAGTCTATTCTTTTATTGCTAATTTGAAGTGAAGCATAGGAAAATATTCATTTTGTTTTGATACCTTAATAACCGCCTAGCTATTTATATTTCCCTAAGAATTTTCAGTCTAAGTGGAAAATGCCACTTCTAATTACCCATTCAAAAAAAAAAAAACTCTAGGTTCTGTGAAGCTCAGTTTCTGGATAAGATTATCACTGCTTTATTTTACAAATTATACCGCAATCATCATTTATCGTTTCCCTGGCCCCAATTGACTTGTAGAACGTTTTGCAAAGCACTCAGCCACCAGAGAAATAGTTTACAATCCAATGCTACATCCACAAATGTCGTAGAAGTCTAACGTTGAGGTCTGAAAGTCCTTGTGCAGTCTCGAGGCGCCTGCTGTTGACTTGTTTTCTAGTGTTGACCACAACACTCTCACACTCTTACAGTGTTAATTCAATGCATAAAATTCAAAGTAGGTGAGATTCCATATTCTGATTAGAATTTCCCTTCAGTGTTGAGGTTGTCTAATTTCGGAAAGGTTAAAAAACCAATCTTAATTTTCCTTTAATCTCGAAGCTCACACTCAGTGTCAATTTTTTCGCCCGAAGACCCATTTAGCGTTCATCGCAGAGCTGATTGACCTAAAATACTTTTTGGTGACAATGATCGTTATTCGTCCTCTTAGTCATCATTCTTAAGTTCCATAAGAATTTCTTGGACAAAAACTGTCCATAGAAGTTGTGGGCGTACTTCTACTTGGGGAGTATACCTCATAGCCACCAATTTAGTTACAATATTTTCCCTTTTCGCACATATAGTCCCGTAATTTTATGTATGCAGATTATAGTGGGATTGACAATTTTCGATCGTGCTACCCCTTTATGATTCCCATTATGGAAATATTATTAAAAGCAACTTCAGTGCTAAGAAAAGCTCCCATTACATATTCTCCAGAGTAAAAGACTTTTGTAATCTGCCAAACTATATGAAACTTCGTCTCCAACAGTGCCTCTTTTGTGTAGACATTTGGGTTGTCAAAAAACAATCTTGATATGAAAGCGAAGAATCCTTTTAAAAAATATCAAGATAAATGACGGGGAATTTATGGGTCTTAAACCTTTTAGTACTAAATTATTGTTTTTGGCTGTCTTGAGTAGAAACGAAAGCACTGATGCGCAGGTGTTATTTCAGGGTTTTTGTTTAGATTTTCACTTACATAAAAATAATTTTACCTTTGCCGAAAAAATTCAAAACAGATCAACAGCATGATTGGAATTAGCCGACTGTTTATTCACTCTGAGAGACAATATTGTAGCTCCCACTTTGCACCTTATAGTGATGCATGTCTATAGGGGCGTAAAAAGCTAAGCTGGAAGGGCAAATTAAAATTAATTTTTGCTTTAAGCTATTTTCGGTTTCTACAAAAGGTGGTGATGAGAAGATGTACTTCGTGTTAACAAATTCTTCAATACCTGGCCACTCAAGAAAAAAAGGCTGCTCTAAGATTGAAAAAAAGGCCGCCACATAATTTTAAATGCCACAAAGCAAACTGCCACTTACTTAATGTTCAAGGAACACCACTGTACTTAGCAAGGACCTTATGCATATGCATACATTTGCAAAAAGGTATATGCTCCTGCATGCGTAGATATGTATATCAAACTGTTAAACCTCAAAAGCCCTCATTTGGCTGTAGGAAAAGTAGTGATAGAAGTTTTAACTTTTAATATCCTCCTGAAGTAACAAACTGCATGCATATTGTAACGAAATACATTTTTTTGTGAAGTCAAATGCATGCAACCATTTAGGCCATACTGCTTGCGTGGTTTTTAAAGCATAACTGAAACAGTGCAAATATGAAGGCTTGCTTCAAAAGAATATGTATGCAACCGAAATTAAAAAAGCAGTGGTGTCAATTTGGAGTCATATTCCTCGAAAAATGAGATTGTAATGGAGTGAATAGTAAATTAATAGGACATGATTATTTTATTACAACAGTACATTCACAGCAAAAGCTAATTAAAAAGAAGGTTGCAAGAATGGAACAAAAAATTTATGGAGAAAATATATGAGAAAAGTTAGATTTCTTAAAACAGCACTAAACTTTTTCAGAGAGAATAAATGAATAGAATTTTTGAAGTCTTAAATCTTACAATAAAATTTCTAACTTATTTATTATATACAAAGTGGGCCTAAAGAAGTCATCCCATGTTGTTTTACCCTTTTTTTTTCCTAAATAAAAAACTTTGATTCTGTTTTTCGATTATGTTTATATGAACCCCTAGAATTTTATTGGTCAAGTCAAGAAGATGATATCGCAAAAATGGGTGCAGTCACAGTTGATTGCTTAACAGGCTCGTTTTGTGACATTTTCCATCACTTCGGTGAGATTTTCGGGCGACAGATTCTCGCACTAGTGTAAAATGTTAACTTGAAGCCTTCCAGGGTCTCGGGGTTGTTCACGTAAACACGGGACTTCAATAAACCCCACAAAGAGTCTGGAAAGGTAAAATCAGGTGATCTTGAGGTCCAATGTTAATCGCCAAAACAAGGGATGAGGCGAACCGGGAACGCCGCCTTCAGAATATAGGTTTAAGCTAACGCAGTGTGTGCCGTTGCTCTGTCCTATTAGAACCACATATCCTTCAGTCTTAATTCGTTCAATTGCGGCAGTGGCGTCCTCAAATAAATGGCCCGATGACTCAACCAGCGTGAACAGCTCAGCATACAGCCACTTTGAATAAATGTAATGACTCCTCGGATATCACTCGTATTTTTTCAGTGTCAATGCGATATTTTTGCTTGTTGACGTACTCGCTGCTGTGGAAATCAGCCGCATCGTTCTTTATGATTTTAATCGAAAATCGTCCACTCCGGTCTCCAGATTAAGGATGGCTTGGGCGTAGGTTACACGCATTTGGCGGTCGACAGGTAGCAATTGCTGCACAGACTGTACCTGGTACGGAAACATTCGCAGGCCTTTCACCAAAATTCGCCTTAGGGATGGCCGGGTAATAGCACGGCATCTGGTCGATGGTTTTGGAGACATGTCAAACAGCCATGGCTGGTGACCAAACGGCGCAGTGCTTGCAAAGTCGGTGCCAGATGACCGGGAAATTGTCGAGGAAGTTTGCACTGCACCAACACCAAAGACGAGTTGTTACACAAAAATTAGAAACGATTATTCTGCGTTCTTGGGAATTGTATTACTCCATGGGTTGTTCACTTGTATTGAACCTCTGTCTGTTGTTTCTGTTGTTTAAAAAAATTAAAATTAAATTTAAAAAATTTTTCAACTTGATGTAAACTTTTTTAACAGCTCTGTAAAAAAATATTATGACTTTATTTTGAAATACAAAGCGACCCCTTAGCACTGAAACGCAAACTTGAGTAGATTATTTTTTGTAAAATGAACCTCAAGTCTAGCTGGTCAGAGTTTTTGTTACAGTGGGTTAAAATTTTTAAAGATTTGAATAAAGGAAGACTCTGGTTTAATTAAAAAAATCCTGTAAGTTTATGTCTGTGAGAAATCTTACTGTCAAAGCTATGTAGTGGAATTGCATGAGTATGAATTTCATAAAAAGTCTTATCCCTCTACCCCCTGTCTTTATGGGTCCAAAAATATATTTAAAACCATTTTTCCGAAAATTCCAGTGCAAATTATTATAAATGCCAAAGTTGTAATTTAGTTTCATTACGCAAAATAACAGAATTGCACAATAATAACCCTTCCATTAAGAATTTTCTCAGACATTTTTATTTGTTCATGTAAAACTTTATATTAAAATTCATCTTAATATAAAACAATTAAAAGTAGAATTTATTAATAACTTTATAAAAAAGCCCCGTCTTAATAAAAAATAAAAAAAATGTTTAAAAGGATATATTTAATAACTTTTGGATAAAATATGAACAATTTTCAAAAATTGAATAGCCTTAAAATTGAAAAAAAATTTATAATAAAACCCTTAAGCTAATTTTTTACATTTAATCTACTGATATGTTCTGCAAATACAATTAAATACATTTTAGTATACGACTGCGTGTTTCACATTTGCCTAATTCGAATATTTTTTCTTCTGCACTAACTTCCTCTTTATTGTCTTTCTGTTGTAAGTAGATAAATACATTTGTGTTGAAGCGCTTAGTGGTCGTTATTATTATCAGTTTGGTAACATGTTGTTGGTATTACTGTTTGTTCCAACAACCTTGGTGTTGTTAAAGTTTATTATATGTTTTCTTACCTGTTTGTCATGTCATATCAAACTGTCGTCTTACTATTAAGCTTGAGGCCTTTCAGTCAACATAAGACTACATATATATGTTTTCGTAACATACAGAAAGGAAGAGAGAGATAGAGAAAAGAACATGCAAGTAGATGATATACAAACACTATAATACCTTGCTTTTTGAACATTTGATAAATTTTCTTAACTTGCCTTCAAGTCTTTAACAAGAAAAAAAAAACGTAAGAGTTCGTTTATTTTTTTAGCTTGTTAGGAACACACATTTACAACCACACACACACGCGCGAATACAATGTTAGTGGCAAAAAATTCTTAGAATAATGGTGGTTTCCGTTTTTAATATTTTTTTCTTTATCATTGTCTTCATGTTTGTTGGCATTATCGTATTGCTATCATGCGAATGCTCGCTTATGTAAGTGTCATGCACGCTAAATGTGTCAGAAAAGGGTTAGATCTGAAGAAATATTTTTTTAATACTGTCAGCCCTGCCTAGCGTGATAGCTGAATCCCTAAAGAAAACTAACAGCAGAAACTGTAAAATAATAAAAAAGGGTAAAATTAAAAAAATGTTATGAAAGAACCATTGAAAATTATACATTAAAACACATATATTTTAAGGTTTTAAGTTCAGGAAAAGAATTAGTTTTTTTGAAGACAAAGAATGTTGAATAGATTTAGAAATAATGAAGCAGTTTTTAAAAATGTTATATTTAAGGAGTTTTTAAAATATCTTTCAATGGAATAATTTGTTTGTAGATAAAAACTTTGATTAATGGTCAAAATTTAAGTAATTTTAAATTGGCAACTTTAATATACAAAGTATAGAAGCAACTGCTTTTCCATAACCAATTTGACTTAAGACAAAGCAAATGGCATCGAAAAAAACCCATAAAATGGTATTGATTACAAAAAAGCCTGCTTTTCTTAGTATTCATGTAGATACCAAAGAAAATCCGAGCCAATTACAACATCATATCATCCAAGTGGGATAATGAGCAGAGTTTTGGGAAATAAAAATAATACCCAAAGACAAATCAGAAATTTTAAACTCTGTCGTAAATTATTTAAAAAAGGTGGAAACACAATTAGGTCCACTCTTACTTATAAAGATGGCAAAAACCATCGGTTTGATGTATATTTTAAAGCAAGAATCTAAACTAAGTCTTGTGGTTTTTATTTTTTATATAAATTTACTAAAGCTTAAAAACACTAATAATTGTAAATACTTTTCATTAAAATTCATTTTAAAAAAATTCAAGGGACCTGTAAGGCAAGTTTAAAATCAAAATAAATAAATTTATTGTTAATAAAAGTTATTTTTAAATGCTCAATTTAAAAAAAACCAATAACTTTTAAATTTATATAATTTTGAACAAATTTAATGACCCTTTATACCCAAATAATAAGCCAATTGATTGCCTTTTCGTGCATCAAATGCTAAAAAATACAAACTGTTATGCATGATTATTATTTCCTGTCGGCAGTTAATGGGAGGGGTGGTAAAGAAACATTAAAAATTAACGAAACAAATTCACTTATCTTTCTGCCTTGTTTTTATGACTGCCAAAATATTAAAACAAAAAAAAAACATCTGGTTAATACTTTTTTATGGATGTAAACAATAAAAAGACCTATAAGAAAAAGCAAAAAAAAACATAAAATCATTAAAAAATATGACCATCGAGTCACACTATTACAAGTGTAGCAAATGCGAAAAAAATCTTTAAAAACGTGACTAAAATAGCAAAAGAACTTGTAACAGAAAAAACCGACTAGATGTAGTATAAATGAAAGTAGTCCATTAAAACCTCATGATGACTAAAATAAACAATAAAATTAGCACCACAAATGCCTACTCGGCATCTATAATGTTTTAGTCAGCTTTTTCTTTTTTCTACAACGTAATTTTTTTCTTATGTTTCTGAAGCCATTATGTACCTTAACATATTTTGTAACCATTTTCATTCACTGCCTTTTACTCTTGAGTTTAGGAGCACGCTCTTAATATGAGCGTGTACTTAAGGCCACACAATTAACCTAAAAAGTTTAAAATAATAAAAAAACCAATAAAAAAGTTTTTTACAATCTTAAAAAGTGGACAAAAAATTAACCTAAATTTTTTATGGCCTTAAAAAAAATTTTTTGTTCGAAATTAAAGAGTTTAAACAAAAGCTAAAATAAAATTTTGAATATAAGACAAAAATTTCAGGACATGTTTAAAATAATAAAAGAAAATACGTCGTATTAATACTTTAAGAAAGGCGTTGTTGTTCAATTTCTTGCTGTAGGTGATATGGAATATGGAAAGCTTGTAGTAATGGCACTATCATAAACTTGAATAAGTTTTGGTTTAAAATTTGATGTAAAAATGAATGCAATTTAATCTTTTTAAAATATATAAATGTAGTACAAAAGTAATGAAAGTAATTAATTTCTAGGTTTAATTGAAAAATTTACAAAATAATTTACTTTACAATCAAAGTTCTTAGGTTTCGCCCTTTTTGATAATACGGTTAACTTAAAACTGCAGACGCCTAAAAGTATGCAATACTCAATAAGACAACATATATAAAAATTATGCATTTTTTATGTTAACAAAAAAAAAAACAGATTTGAAACAAATAATTAAATGAATACTTACATCATAGTTCTCTGGTAAACCAGGAGGACCTGGGGGTCCTGGTGGACCCATGACGCCAGGCATGCCGTCGACACCTGGTTCACCTTTGTTGCCTTGCAGACCTTCGGGGCCACGAGGACCAGGATCGCCCCTTTCGCCGTGGTCACCTTTGGGACCAGGGGCACCGCGTTCGCCTGGCACCCCAGTAGCACCCTAAACCATTTAAGGAAGAAAAAGAGAAAAAGAATAAAAATATATTAAACAATAAAATTAATGAATTGCTATTTTTAATAGCCAAAAAAAATGCTGTAAGTAAAAGCAATAAAGTTAAAAAGCTCATATATGCTACAATAAAAACATTTAAGGAGTAAATACTTAAAGCATATATTTTGTGATAATATAGCAGCCCAACAATTAAGTTTGTAGCCTTTCACATATAGAACATATTTAGTAGAAGCATTTAAGTAAATAGGACAATCAAAGGTGTGTTTATGGCTTAAAGACAAGGACAAATTACTGGCAATTTTTATGTGGTTTTGAATTTATTTTATGCCGCGTTTTATTGCTTTTTAGTTTTCGCTCTTTAGCTAACATATTAAAGATAAAATGAAATTTCAAAAAAATTTTTTGGTAACCAAAAGCGAAAAACAAAATCTATAACATGAAAAAATTAAAAGCTTTTTAAGGGCCATAACATTTTTCACTACAATGACACTCCTTGTTGGATACTTTTATGACTTCAGCTGACTGCACTGCAGTGGGAGGATAAAATAATTCTTGAAGACAAAAGAATATCCAACACATTTTTGTTGTGTTTTTCATATTTTTTTTAGCACAATTTTTATCGCAAAAAGAGAAACTACAAGAAAAATTATGTTTTTTTGATGATTGCGTGTAACTTTGTTATTGTTGTTGCTGCCACTGTTTGGTGTTAAAGTGTTGGTATTAAATTTAAGACTGTTTGATGGGGAATTTCAAGGGATTGTGTGAAACAGTGTGTGTATTCGTATGATTGTATTAGTTTGTCTTTAAAGAGGGTGTTTTATTTTAATGGCTATAAACAAATCATTTTGTTAAAAAGGTTTTTACTTAATTTTATACAAAATCTTTAAAGGATATATGAATTAAATTAATGATACTTAAGGAAAAAGTTTTTTTGTTATACAACTGATAAATATTTTAACGAGCATTTCTAGCATTTTATAGCGAATAAAAATCTGTTCTGCTTTTAATATCCCATTTTATAACTTATTCAACAATAAGTTTTTATTAAGACTACATAAAACAGGTAGCGTTTGCTAATCACTTGAATATTTTTTTAATATCTTTTATTTTTTTGTGTCAAAAATCAAACAAAATTCTTTTTTAAATGGGGCAACTAGTTGTCAGTCATTTTAACTGTTATATGTATATTGATAATTTTTTCTATTTAAAATAGTTATTTTCAAGTTTTTATTGGCTTATTTAAAATTACGTTAACTATAACTCAAAGATCTTATCTAAAAAATCCACTTCAATTTATTATGCCTCGGAGAATCCACGCTTGTGTATACATGTAGGTGTTTTTCGCCTTGTGTAGTTCTTGTGTAAAAAGTATTGTAAGTTTTAATACTTAAGTACTTGGCATATCTTTGTTACTTATCGGATTAAATTAATTGCCATAAGTACAGAGAGATTAGTATGCCAGTGGTCATACCGAAAACTTCTTTCATTTATTAGCAATATATTTAATTGAGTTTGTGTGTGGGGGCATATAAGCATTGAAATAGGGTGGACGTTTAGGCACCACATAGCAGTTATAGATAAAGTTACAAAAAATAAATATTACTTTCGAGGAGCTCAAATACTTACTAATTACTTCGTTATTTAAAAAGTTGTTTTTTAATATACAAAAAAAAAAGAAGATTAACCATCATTTGTACCTCAGGTAAGATTAATAATTAATTTTATACAATTTTTTTTTACATTCAAAGCTTTTTTTAAATTAAAAATTTTTTCGATATATGTACCGACTCTTAAAACCCCTGTAGTTAAAATGTGTCTCAATAGCTGATTCCACCTGCACTTTGATACCCCACTAAAGCCATCTTGTATATAACTGTCCAGAAACTGTTGCCTCCTGACAACAATCGTAATTCGGTTTATCAGTTGCCATCAAAAAGTAGCCACCTCAACCTAGAGACTTTACATTTGTCTTTTAAATTTTTTTTGGAAATTCCGCCTTTAATAGTCCCTGGCGAAACTGGGATGAGTGCTGCGTTGAAGATATGTGGAATAGCTTCCAGTATAGCCAGCTTATCTGTTCGTTAATTACCAAATTTGTTTCTTTGATTACCATAATATTTAAAAGAAAACCTACCAAAGGATATTATCTCCTTTCACCCAGAGACTTATTGCGAATTCTTTCAGAAATATTAGACAAACAATAGCAGAGAAAAAAAACTTGTATATTCGGTAAAACAATGCGTTGATATCAGATTGGAGGCCTTGGTTTTGTTGGACTCTACAGAAGATGCCCGAAGAGATGTGTTGTTTGACGGATCACTATGGGGCGGAAGGAAAAAGTAATCTAGTATAAATACAAGTTACCCAGCATAAGGCTAGGTTTACATTATATAAGTACCTGTTCATCAGGAGGTGGTCGGTAAAGAATGAGCAAATTATTTGGCGATAGGGGCTAGGGAAAATCGAAAAGTTGACCTGGGGAACCCAAAGCCTTTCTTTGCGATAAAGGCAGAGCTGAAAAAAGAGCACAAAACTGCTATAAGGTTGCCTTTGGGAACAACAATAAAACGAAAAAAATGAGGATGGGACTAGAGGAATTTTGTAACTTGGAATGTCTGAGCGTAACAAGACAGAGAGTGTACTGATGGATCACACTTGAGTTAACAACTACATGTTTATAGGATGTGACCTGATGAGACCAAGGATTGCACTACATGCTGGAAGAATATGAAAATAGTGAAGCATTTTCTATATTACAGCCCACTTTTTTAAAGTCCAGAGCCCGATGTTTTTATATCTGATACCTTACCAGTTGTGTTTAACTTGGGAGACAATGACTTGAAAATGTTGGAAGAATTTGTCACCGAAATTCTGCGAACCTCTTTTTTATGATTCTTTCTCCTTTGATAAGAACGCAATGCATGCCAATTGTTCGCTTATTTTTATCTTCGTGCCCCTGTCTTTAATAATAGTCTAACCTTACTCTGCTTAGGAAGAAAATGCTCTCAAAACCGAAAGACGAAAAATGGAGAAGGATAGAAAAGGTATTTGGCAATTCGCCACTAAAAAGGTGTGTGTGACTTCCCATGACTTAAAGCCAGAGACTATACCAAGTACATTGTAGAATCACTTCCCTTAACACCTCTCTAAACTTATCTGCAGATTTGTGCAGCATCAGACAAGGTGTTCTATAGACTCTATATTTTTTTATCTTAGCAACACTTTAAGGAGTGTGGGGTTTTCTTTATTTTTACTGGTCCTACATAAATATTGTACCAGCAAACTGAGGGGATATCTCAATTATACATCTAAGATCTCCTTCTAAAAATAAACCCCTAAGCCATTAAAACATGTCCATTCATCAGTCGCTCCATCCATTAAAGTACATATCGCTATTTTAAATATATCTTAATGAAGTATAAAGCCTACAGTGAGTTATAAAGATGATTTAGAAATACAAATAAATTAAACAGGAAATTATTGATCGCACACTGAACTAGACTAATAGTTTTAAAAAAATCTTTGGTTTCACTTTACCATCCTCATAAAAGATTTTCTACAATTTAAAATTTTTTCTCTGTTAATAATATTTCCTTAAAACACTTTTTTTTTTGCTACCAATACATGATTTTAAAAATTAAAAAAATTTGCTATAAATTCACTTTTTCCGCAAAAAAAAATATTTATTTTCTTGTTTAGATGTAAATTTTTTATTCTAATTTTAATGATATTCCATAAATTTGTTTCAAATTAACTGGTTGAACTATGGCATAAGGCAAACCGTTACGCTTATAAATACAATATTTTTCACATCTATCTATTTAAGTTCAAGGTTTGAAATTTTAAGGATCCCATAGATAAATTAATGTTTATTTTTATGTTTCTACTTTGCTACAATAATAACAACATTCTATGATTACTTTAATGTCTAGAGATTATAAATGCATTAACAATATTTTATTTTTATATATTTTTTTATATATATTTATTTTACTATTTTTAATACGATCTAACCACTCGTCATTCTCTAGTGGTTTTGAAGAGCACACTTGTTTTATCTTTTTGTTGGTTTTGTTTTAATCTTAAATGTATTTAGCGGAATACTTAAGGTTCACCGCAAATATTTTACTTTCAAGCGAATGAACAACAGGACTAAGAGCTTATATTTCATTTTGTAAAATTTTTTTCTTTTGTAATTTTTCAGTTTTATTTATAAGGGGAAATTTGTTAAGATTATAATGGTTTAATCCTGACCAGGGAAAACGCTAGCGAATGGCAACCAAAAATGAGACACAAAAAAGAATACAACAACAACAAGAACTAAAAAAAAAACAAATTATTAATAAATAATGCCCAAAATATCTAGTTACCAACCGTTTTACGCTTAATATATTGCAAGAGACTTCTTTCCACAAGAGGCTTTGAATTTAAAAATAAAAAAATAAAATAAATAAAACAAATGAGTATAAAGTTTAAAAAAGAAAATTTAATAGAACAGAGGAAAATACTTATTTAAGACTTGAGGAATAAGGGTATTGATATTGTTTAATTTTATATCACATAAGTGATAAGGGTTTATATATGTTTGTCATTCCGTTTATAACTTCTTTTATATCTAACTGCGACCACATAAAGTAAATATTTTTCTAGTCCTTATAGATACGAAAATAGATCTAGCCATGTCAGTCTGTTTGTCTGCTTGTCTGCTTGTATGTCCGTGTTATGGTTAAAATCAATCTTTTGAAGCCCCCGGTGTAACATAGACCCGTAAGGAGTATTAATTAATTACTATAGCAACTCAGCAGCATTGCCCGATAATTGACCAAGATATAAGCAAAAACCCTGACTATCTGTTTATTTTTCGAAAATTTTTACATTAAAACCTCTAGAACTGCCCGGAAGTAGCCCTGTACAAAGTGCAATATAAGACTTACTCCCACTAATTTTTTTCCCCAAATATTTTTGTCGAACATACTTACAACCTATCTCCGCACTCTAACAGGGTTTCCATACAAATTTAATTTTTTTTAATTATCTTTAAATCGCTTCGACAGCTTCCAGGGTGATCCTATAAGAGCAAAAGGTGAGACGGACCCCAATTAATTTTTCTTCCGAATATTTTTGAGGAAGATATTTAGTCCCTATCTCCAGCTCTTAACATGGTTAATATACAAAATTTGGAAGAAATGAGGCGAAAACCTCTACAATTTCTCCGATATCGCTCCTAGAAAAAAAATATATCACAGACCTCCACTTGTTTTCCCCCCGAAACAATAACATAAAACATTTTATCTCGTACCTCCATCACCCGAGATGGCTGCCATACAAAATTTATAAAAAAGACAAAAAAACGCCAACAATTTCCCCTTAAAGAAAAAAAGTGTAAGACGTACCCCTATTAGTTTTATTTCCCAAACAAATTCCTAAAATATACTTACCCCCTATCTTCACCACCTAAGAGGGCTCCCATACAAAATTTGGAAATAGAGGGCGAAAACTTTTACAACTTCCCCGGAGTCGCCAGTAGAGGAAAAAAATGTATCACTGTCCCCCATTAGTTTTCCCTCTCAAACATATTTTTTTAACAAACTTACCACCAATCTCCATCACCTAAGGGGTTGTCCATAAAAAATTTTTAAAAATGATATGTAAACGTCCAGAATTTTCCCCAGAGTTGGCCTTAGAAAAGTAAAGTGTACGGTTGACCGTTTCTCCTCGCAAAAATATTCCCAAAATTAAATTTTCTCTTATTTCCATCGCTTAAGCGGGCACTCATGCAAAGTTTGGTAAAATTTAAAGTCCTAACCTACAGATTTCAGGGTGCCCGCGGATATTTAAAATTAAAAACTGACCCAACTTATTTTATCTGGCAAACATTTTCGTAAAACATACCTGGGTTCTCCCAGGAAATTTTGAATCTACTTTTTTCATGTTACGTTTAAACTGAATGCTGCAGATGATGTTTAAGCTACTATACAACCAGCATAAAACGTAGCATGTGGTTTTCCAGCACAAAAAAAAAATTTTTTTTGGGATTAACCAGTTAAAAAAATAATATTAAATACCTTTATTTACGTCTTTTTTTTAAGGTTTTAACTTTCAATTAATTTAAAATAAGAAATATTTAAAATTGTTGTTTTTGTTCACCACTAATGTAACAAGAGATGCAAATATTTTTACTACAAAGAACAATTTTAGTAAAAAAAAACTTGGATCTTTTAAACATTTTTGTACATTTTACCTTCCTCTAAGGTATAAAATCATGTTTCTCCCGATTTTATACTGACATTTTTTCTTACATATTTTTGTAAGAAATAAAAACTTATTTTTTACGATAAGGATTTTGTTGAAATTCTTTTGGTTGACATTTGGGCATGCAGATAAAGAACATACATTTTGAAAAACGCATTTTATGTTAGTTTTTTAGAAAAAAAATATATATACTTATACTAAAAGCATAACATGCTAATACGTTTAGGTATATATAAATTAATGTCTGTCAGTGGATTTTGCCTTGCATGTTTATACGAGCTCTTAGTGTGTCCCTGTGCTTTTTAAAAAGTTGAGATAGAGTGGTAAAATAGTATTCTAAGATGCTTTTAAAATTTTATCATGTAAATTTAAAAGCCAAGAGATATAATAATAGAGTTAGATAAAGATTTGAAATTTAAAACATTTAAACATTTTTTTTTGATATAAAATGTGTTGCGTTCATATTTTTTTAAGCTTATAAAATTGTATTTTATAAAAATAAAACAAAATTTGATTCTGCAACCAAACTAAAAATTAAAGTGTTCTCTTTTTTTGAATTTTAATATTTTGATTTTAAAAATCTTTATTTAAATTTTCTATACAATATAAAAGTTATGTGCAAATAAATAACACATTTTTCCTACAATTCTGTTGTTGCTTTTGCTTTTCAATAACATCTCTCTTAAGTAATGTCACACATTTACATTCAAAAGACTTATTTCCGTATACATGCACTTAGAACAAATACAAAATATTTTAAAGAATTTTCTTAAATAAATATGCACAAATGTATTAAAAAAAATTTATTTTTCTTTCTTTATTTTTTTTTCTTATTTCCTGTAACATAATGTAATATTTTAGCAAGAACATGATTTTATAAGTGTATTAAAATTAAGGTGGAAAGAATTTTGAAAGATTTTGAAACCATAAAAACAAGAGGAGAAAAATTGAAACGTATGGGTTCAGAAACTCTTATAATTATCTCCTAGTGCAGACATTTTTGGCCTCATTAGCCACATCTGTTAAGTTTAAAATAGTACACATTTTGTTGCAGTAATAAAAATTAAATATTTACTTTAAACAATTATTTTTCTCAAAAGTAGGTGACTGAAAAATTGCAGGTTTGGAGCGCTGTATTCAGACAACTATTACCATATATATATCTGATTTAAACTAAAGATTTCCTTTTATACATTTCAGTATGCTTAGATTGTTTGAGCTAAATCCCTTGAGATCTGGTTTTAAAATTAGAAAAATACCAACAGAAAGCCACCTTTAAAGGTTATTTCTAAAATATTGGGTGAAAGCAAAAAAAAAAAAAAAACAATTCATTAATTAATTACGAGAAGAGAAAAATTGAATCAAAGTGACAAATAAAATCCCAAATAAAATAAAGTATTTATGTAAAAATTTTTTTCAATTACAAAATTTTTACCCAAACTAATTTAGATAATTTTTATTTTAAATTTTAAAAACAAAATTTTTTGAAGTAAAACGTGAACCTTTTCTCAACAAACTTGTTTGAGCCATTTTTAAAATTTTGGAAGACTTCATTCTTCATTAATTTTGGCGACAAAAAATTTTTTTCTTTATGACCAGAAGAGGGCATATTTTAAAATCTGACCGGGATTCGTTTTTATATAAGCTAAAATATACCTTCTTTAAACCGCATAACATAAGAATTGTTTAAAATTTTAAGCTTTTATTTCAGCTTCTCTACGGATCATAGGATTGCAATAAGGTAAAAACAATCACATTGGCCATCAATGCGATGTTGACTCTGTTCTACTTAAGATATAGATTGGCTTGCTAGGGCATATTGTCTGGTGGATTTTTTAAAGTGTGTCTAAGCTTTTTCCTTTTGTCACTGCTTTTTTTAAATCTTAATTGGTATTTACCTACATAATGTCTAACCAAATTTGCACATTATAGTGCGGCCAGTACAAAAACAAGATTTGACGCCAATGTTTATCGCAAAACACTTCCAAAGCCTGTATGTAACAAGATGGCATATTTCAAGTTTCGCAACCGTACAACAATATTCGTTTCACCTAAATTGTATATTTTCCTCGAATTTTGGCATGTCTCGCAATAATAACTAGTTTCCAAGCAAACACAGCTTAAATTTAGCAAGTCTTGTTTAAAAGACAAGTGCTAATTTGCTTTGTGTACACAGGCCAAGACGATTTCCTTGACGAATTTATTGTTGACCAATATTTAGATTTACAGTTTTGAAAAGGGCCTCCTTATACAAGGTGGGCTAAAAGAAATGAACCTATTGGAAGGTTCTCTTATTTTTGCAAAGGGGGCCAGTGCCAAATCTGTTTTGACATTTGTGAACCAGATAGATGTAGAACGCATATGAATAAGTGATACCCTAACCCTGAACGCGGAATAAGCGCGTCTATTTTTTGCGTAAAACTCGTCTGTGGTGTTGGCGCAGCGCGACTTCCGTCAACGATTCCCCGGTTGTCCAGCAGCCACTGCGCAAACACTGCGCCGTTTGGCCACCAACTTTGGAGAGTATGAGCCCACACGAGACGCTGCCAAGAATAGATGGCCCCGGAGCACTAGTTCAGCAGAGAATATCGCCGCTCTTGGAAAGGACTAGAGCTGTCGCAGGAAACATCGATGCGTTTTGCAATTTGCCATCAGCCGGTCGTTTTTAAAGCTAATTCTGGTCAAAGAACTGCGCATGTTCCCGCACATAGTCCAGTCAGTGCATCAGCCGCTACCTGTTGACCGCCAAACTTTGGTCTACTTTATATTTTAAGACGCTTAATAGAGCGTTGCAAATATGACATATGGCGGTTTGCCTTTAGCTGACTCTTTAACAATAACTTGGCAGAACTTCGTGGTTCATGCTAAGCAAAATTGTGTTCCATTATTTGGTTCCTTCGACCAGATAACCTTTTTGCAGAAAGGTTTACAATTACGTCAGTATGGGACTCCTCGCAAAGGACATAATCTTACCAAAATGCGCTAATAACAGACTCAATTGACCGACCACAAAGACCTACTTTAGTCTCTTTTAGGATATACTGAGAGAATCTTTTCTCGAGCGGGGGACTTACTGCTTTTTTTAAATAACTGATTCCCTAGTAGTCAATACATATATTTTGGCTCATCACTTGTGAAGTGCAAGTGCTTAACGTGTTAGCTTAAAAATTTTCAGTAAAAATTAATATTTTTGCAGCTACAAGAAGTCTGCTGCTCTAAAACGCCTTATTGGTAAGCATGTTAACAAAAGGGCTTAATACCTTAACTATGTAGGTTGCTGCTGCTGCTTGTAGGTTTTGTTGGTCCGTTTTTGGCTATCAAGTTTCGCCTTGCGTTCTATTAGTTAGGTAAAATATATCCTAATACTTGCTTTTAAACGAACGAGTTACGCTCAAGTTAGGAATAGCTTTTACCTCAATTAATATATTCAGATTTTTTTTTAAGTTCATGACTTAAATTTTATTTTAGTTATTATCATCAAGGAATATATAAAAACAAATTTTTCCCGTCACTACAAGGGCAAAATTAATTTTCAAAATACTTAAGTGTTGTATGTATATATTTTTTTAATTTTACCAAAGACTATTTTAAAAAAGTGATTTTATAACTTCTTTTGTATTGATGTGCATATGTATATCTAGACATATTCTATTTAAAAAAAAATCACTGCGAATTATTATTTTTTGTATATGACAACACTTTTTCTCTTCTTCGTTTGTTCTTATTATTCGTATTTTCAAAATTTTTCCCCAGAATCTATCTTAATTTAGTTAATTTTTTTTTTTTTGCATATTTTTGATTATTGAATCTTCGCTTTAGCGAACTAACAATAAGTTTTCAAATCTTAAGACTAAGGAAATAATATTAGTCCAGCCAGTGCCAGACTAAAGTTTACGTTCTCATAATATAAATAGTTATCTTCATCTAAGCGCAATAGTATCCCTCCTTTTAAGACGGGAGTGTCCACTATGTTGCAAGATACTTCGAGCGAGCGGGTTTGGATGTGTTTCCAGCTTATTTAAATACTTGTCCACATATTTCAGGATTTCGAATTTAACTAGTGGAACTTCTAGATCCTTATGGATGTTGCTGTTTTTGACATACCATGGAGCACCAGTTATCATTCTTAGGATTTTATTTTGACGGCGTTGTATTTTTTCTATGTTGGAGGCGGAAGCAGTGCCCCATAATTGTATACCGTAGCACCAAATTGGTTTTAAAATCAAGTTGTAGAGTAGAAGTTTACAATCCAGATGAAGCACAGAGTTTCTACCCATAAGCCAGTGGATTTGTGCAGCTTTAAGTTTCATTTGCGTCAGCTTTGCATCTATATGAGGCTTCCATGTGAGGCGGCCATCCAGGTGAATACCAAGATATTTTGTCTCGGATCGTTGAGGCACCAAATGGTTGTTAATTGTGATTGGAGGGCACGTTTCTTTGCGCAAGGTAAAAGTTATGTGAGTACATTTTTGTTCATTTATTTTTATTCCCCATAACTTTGCCCATTTTTCAACTTGGGTTACGTGTTGCTGCAATTGGTTTGAAGCCTCTTTAAGGTCTTTATGAATACTGAGAAAAGCGGTATCGTCAGCAAATGTAGACGTGTGCGTAAAACTGTTTGTTGGCATATCTGCCGTGTAAAGCAAGTACCAAATTGGGCCTAGTATACTTCCTTGAGGGACACCAGCCTCTATTGATTGGGAACAACTTATTTGGTTTCCCTCTTTGATCATAAATTGTCGACCGGTTATGTATTTTTCTAAAAGGTTGAAAATATTAGATGGAAGGTTTAGCTTTAGTTTGTTTAACAGGCCTTCGTGTCATACTTTATCGAAAGCTTGAGAGACATCTATAAAAAGCGCGGAGCAATACTTTTTTTCTTCGAAAGTTTTTCTTATAACCTGCACCAGTCTGTGAGTTTGTTCGATTGTGCTATGTTGACTTCTAAAGCCAAATTGGTGATCTGGGATGCAGTTGTTTTCATTCAGGATCGGAGTCAGCTTGTTCTTAAGCAATTTTTCGAACAATTTTGACATTGTGGGTAACAAGCTTATAGGCCTATAAGACTCTACCTTTGAAGGATCTTTGCCAGGCTTAGGAATCATCTTTACTAAGGCAATTTTCCATATAGGCGGGAAATGTTCAAGCCGAATTATTTCGTTAAAAATAAAAAGAATAATTTTTTTTTGCCGTAAAAGGTAGCTCTAAGAGCATTTTGTTGCTTATATTATCAACGCCAGGAGCTTTTTTACAATTTAGGTTAGCAATAGCCTCTACAACATCGGAAACGTATTTCTAAAGGACGTCTAGCAACAACTGGTGGTAATTCCCTCACGTCTGTGCAAGTATTGGGAGTGAACACGTTTTTGAAATGGTTTGCGAACAGATCACATTTTTCTTCGTCATTTCTAGCCCAGGATCCTCTCAGATTACGCAGTGGTGGTTTTGCGATAATGGGCCTTTTAAGACGTCTGGCTGATCGCCATAGGGAATAATTTGTCTGAGGAGTCGCGTCTAGACCTTCGAGGTACTCTTTAAGTGAAGCTATTTTGTGAACCTCCAGCAAGCTTTTTAATTTGTTAGTACATTCTTTCAGCTTAGATTTAAGTTGGGGCGATCTGTTCTTTTGCCATTCTCTTCGGACTCTTCTTTTTTCAGATAAAAGTTTTCCCACATCGTCAGAAAAAATTTTGCCGTACCTGACCTGACGATAGGTAGAAGACGCATGTTGAGCGGCTTTTTTAATGTTTTCATTTAGGACTCTCAGACTATCGTCTATGTCTCCGGGAGTTTTTAGCGGTTGGTTTTCCGAACAGTGGGCACTAGAGGTCTGCGTGACTACACATAAATGCCGTTTAAATACATTCGTTTGTTTTTCAACAACATAGTGTTTTTCATTTAATGTTAAACAAATTAAATGAATGAAACCACAAGCGAAAGCAAATTAAAAACCACTCCAACCGAAAACAAAATATTACCCATACATTCATATAAATAAATACTGAATAGAATGTGTGAATATTGCTGTATGATTGGTGTAAAAAATTATTATTCAGCGCATTCATTTGTGTTTGCAAATTTGTCGTTATCGTTGTTGTTAAACATTCATTAACTCGAAAAAACACCTGAATGTTTTTATAAAAACTCTAACTGTAATGAGACTTTGCTATGTTTTTGTATTTTCAAGTGAGTTTTATACACATTCAAAACGAAAACTGTAAAATGAATGTGTTCTTCTTGTATCATTGAGTGTAACACACAATACATTCTTTCTTGTGTTGTTACTGGCTTAACTTTATTTATCTCCCATAGAATGAAAAATGTTTGAATGAATATTGTTTTTGTTGTGTATAGGCAATCAAATGAATATAGTCATGCAGACGTCTAGTGGGCACTAATATATTTTTTATATTTTAACCAATTTATTTTTTTAGATAATAAAAAATCACTAGCTGCTATTTGGTGAGGACTGCAAATAGTGATAATTGTGGGTGAGTGGTCAGAAGATAAATCCAAGGAGGCTACAGCCTCAATAAGGTCCGGGGATATACCTTTTGCCACGCCAAAATCTATTACGTCTGGAATTTTATTATTGTCCGTTGGCCAATAGGTTGGTTGTCCAGTTGAAATAACGAAAAGTCCTATTTCCGACACTGAGTCATACAAGACACGACCTCTGGGACTAATAAGGCGGGAGCCCCAGTATGTATGCTTAGCGTTATAGTCTCCAGCAGCTATAAAGCGGGGACCTAATGATTTGTAGAAACTGTTGTACTGATCCTTCGTTATGGAGAATCTGGGTGGACAGTAAACTGATGAAATAACAAGGTTATGGAAAAATTCATCAATGCACGTTCGTAGCTTGGATATAACATTCCGAGAGGCCACCCAACCATTGGTGTTTAATTCTTGATTTAATTAGAATAGCCGAGCCACCACATGATCTATCCCTAGGATCCTTTGAATCGTAAAAAGAATAACCACAACATATTGTCAATTACGGCTTCCAGGCGGCTAAAATTAGGCTCGGTTGGTTCCCTAGTTGGCACTTCTTGTTGTGTTGTAGGCTGGGTAGACTTACGTGAATTAGGCTGGTTAGACTTTAATGCGGCGGCGTAAGAAACTTGATTTGTAGTTGGTTGTGCCAATGGAGGCATATTTGTAGTTGGTATATTTAAAGGCTGGGGAGGGGCAGGAACTATTTTCGGCTTAGTTTTATGTATTATTACAAATGCACTTTTGCATGCATCCACATACATAAATCTGTTTCTAATAAAAAAAATTTGTTTGTTGTAAAGTTAAGTGACCAATTTACTTAAGAATTATTCACAAACCACATTCAAATTCTATGTCATTATGGATATATTTATATGTTTCTATGTTTGAATTCTCTAAAGTAAATAATTTTTCAACAAATTGTACATTTGTTGAACTTTGAAATATGATGATGAAGTTTTAAATTAAATGCAAACATAAATATTTCATTCAAAACAAAATGCATTTTCAGGACGAAAGTAAAACAGATACAATATTGTTAGAAAAAATGTCATCAAATGTTAGGTTTAGACATATTTCTGTCACATTTTTTTTTTTGCTAAAATTTTTATTATGAATTTCCTTAACGTAACAAGTAGAACATTGCTCAGTTATAAATCAGACAAGAAAACTATTTGGGAAATACTTTGAAGAATTTGATTTGTAAACATATTTTGAATAATTATATACATATATAATTTTGATTTAAATTAAAGCTTAAAAGCTGAAAATATTTTTTATTAACTTAATAAAATTTTCTATATTTCTGTCAATTTATAAAAAATATATCTGTTTTTTTTAGTTTAAAATGAAACCCCACTCGGTTTTCTATATTTATTTGTGATTATTTTTGTTTGGTTATCTCAATTAAATTTTAAAATGTTTTACCACTTTAGTCCGTTTGTTATTATTTAACAATGCAGGTGATATTATTTAGTCTGGAAAAAATTAGAACTTATGCTTGATATACACAGTGTTGAAGCTAAACATGTCAGGTGGCATATAGCTAAAATGTCTTTATACTTTAATGGTAATTGTTCAAGTAAGTTATTTATATTTTGAACGATAAGTTCTATTCCTGGATAAAAATAAATTTAATGTAAGAATAGCAAGAAGTCAAAAAATTTAATATTAAAGCTAGATATCAATCCTTTTTTTTAAGCCATTCGTCCAAAAGCGTTGGACGTATTATTATATTTGAATTTTTAATATTTTTGGGAAAAAAACTTGTTTCGTTATGTTAGATGGTGTAAGTTAAGAAGAGAAATATTATAAACCACAACCTTTACATAAGAGGATTTGCACAAATAAAGCTACTAAATTTGTAAGTAATTAATCGAAAACCAATATACATAAGTAAGTCTTAATTAAGTAGTTTTGTTAACCCTGTTACATTTTGGAACTAAACCAGAAAGTTAGTAGTTAAGATTAAATTTAGATTTAAATAAGGTTTTATAGAAGGAGATATATAAAGAAGATAATGCCAATTAAAATTAATTTAAAAAATTACCTCAATTGTTACATTCATCTGAAACAAATCAAAACGGGGTAAAATGTTTTGGATGTTTTGTTGGATTATTTAAGGGAATTTTTATGAAAACAAAACAAATTACAAAATTCAGATTAGAAATTTTTGTTTTAAGCTAATTAAGATTTTTTTTAATAAAAGCAGTTGAAAATAAATCTGCGATCAAAACTGTTGTTATATTTATCTTGCAAGGTTTGATATTTGTTTCTTAGCCTTAAATTTTCATAACCTTAAACCATTTTTTCTTTTGAATATTATTAATATTAAATTAAAACGTTTAATTCTTAATTTATATTTTTTTATTTTAATTAAAAAAAATAATTTTAAATTTTATTTTTTTTTCAGTCTTACGTACCGTACGGCCTGGAGCTCCAGTTTTGCCTTCTTTACCGGTTAGTCCTGGCGGACCCCGTAGCGTTTCTCGCAGTATATCGTTGTCTTTGATTGCTTCTAGGATATCAGACGCATTGCATGTACATTTGCCAGTGTATTTCTGTAAATGTAAAGTAAAAATTATAAACATTAATTTTTCTATAAATGCTTTTTTGTGTATTTTTCTATTAAACATTTTTTTAAAGTCAAATGAACCAAATATTTTTTACTCGAACAGAAATCTGCCAGACTTTTTGTTTTTAATCTTTCCAATAAAATCAGTTTGAATGAAATGCCATAATTTTTCTCCAGGGCTACTTATACCTACACCGCATACATGCTTGAGGGACTCAAAATTACATAAAAAGTAAATATTAACACGTTTTTCCGTCTATTCTAAAATCCCTCTATTATTCAGGGCCTGCGTTTACTTAGTTCTTTTGATAAAAAAAATGTGGAACAGTATTTGATAGATGGCCGCTTACTTATACCCATGTGGAAAATATTGGAATTTCGCAATTGTATGACTTTATTTTCCACCTTAATTCTAACAACAAAAGATGAATGAACAATTTTTATAAATATTTAGGTCTCGTTTCATAGTTTTCGACGCAAACAATGCTAAACATACATACTGGGTCTCCTGCCTAACTAACCTTAGAGGCCACCATTTATACGGTAACATATCCGAAATGGGACTAAATGTAGTTTCAACTGGGCAACTGACTTATTGGGCAACTGACTTGTTGGCCAACTGGTCAAAACAAAATTCCAGCCTTTATTGACGTGCTTATCAGAAGAAACTTTTTTAAAGTTCAAGCCACGTTGGGCTTATCTCTAAGTCGATAGTCTCCAATTCTGAACATTTGAAATTTTAAGCAAATTGAAAATTGTAATTTTCTCTATTGGAAAAATACAAAATGACGCATATGTAAAAAAAGAATATTGACATTGGCAAACCTTAATGAAGACATCAAAACACCTGCTGAATATGCTTCTACTTCCCACCGATATTATCCCTGTACAATGGCACTGTTACTTCGTTACTCTTATTAAACTTGAGTTCAATGAAGAACTAAGAAACACACAGTTTGCAGATTGAAATAGAAGTAGAAAATACGATAGTATTTCATAGTGTTACTCAAACATATGTTACTGCTAAAATAATTATATTTGATGATATTTTATTTTGTGGTCTAACAGGACCACGAACTGACTAACTTAACTTTAGTTTTTATGAGTCAACTTATTTAATAAAATTTTAAAAGAAGTTTTTGTAAATATAATTAATAAGAGATAAACTTTAAGGAAAAATGAAATAAATGGGAATGCATTTAAAGGTTGTTAAAAAAAAAGCTCTTTGATGAAAACTTATTGAAAGTTTAGATTAAAGTACTTAAAACACAGCTAAAAGCAAAGGCCTAGAGAATAATGTTGAATCCAAACTTATAATGAGAAACTGGTTGCAATACAAATAAGGTTTTTAACAATAATATTTAATAATAATGATTCCAAGCACTAAACGATCATTAAAAGAATATTAAAAGAGAAATTAGGTGAGTTTTAGCAGTGAAATGATTTTTTGTTTATTATTCAATCACATTAGTATATTTGCTAATTGTTTTAATTAGTAGTCACTCGAGAGTATATCGACAAAATGGCTGCAATTAGAGCTATAATCGATGCTAAGTGTCAACTTAAAATTTAAAAGGACTTTAAATTCATTTCCAAACATACTCCCCAAAAACAAGCAAATTATGTGCATATCTTCCTTGATAAGTCGTAGAAAAGTCATTTGATTTATGAAACCAATGTGCGTCAAATCTTGACGCCAAGCAGTTTTTCTGATTCAGAGCAAACTTTCAAGAGTATTATTTATTCAAACACCTAGAAGATATATCTGGGGTTGGTAAAACGAAACCTTCTGAATACACCAAGAGCGTATTTAGCTTCGTAAATATCATTGCGACAAATGAGTGGTACTGGTTAAAGATTCTACTTATTTGGACTAGGAGCCAAAGAGTCTAGGTGGGATCTTTAGGGCTAACACAATTTAATAAGAAAGCGGTTATGTAACCTAATCACCATATTATTATTATTAGATGGGAAATTTTCCTTTATTTGCCATGAACAGACTCTAAAATATGTGAACTCTATTTTTCTTAATAGTTGAACATTAAATATGAAAAGCGATATAGGATTAAAGAAATGTATATACAGTTGTAACAGCGTTGTAGGGGAAAATCACTACATGTAGGTTTTGTTGATACTAAAACTAAAAAGCAGAAAAGACTGGTATTTAACCCTTATATTGTATTATTTAAAAAAACAAAAAAAAAATATTTTACTTGTAGTGTTTGTTTTAAAGTAAATTTGTCATTGGTTAATAACATAATAACCTCAATAAAATTATAAAGAATTATTAAAAATAAACCAAAATATTTCAGAGTTTTTTAAAAATTCGACAAACTTTTTTTCGTTAATCAACTGTTTTGATTCTATTTTTCCCCAATGCATCTCGATAAATATTGGTTAACACTACTTAAATGTATTAAAGGGCGCTTTGGTGTAGGAACCTTCGAAGTGCATATAGACAAACTTAACTTACAACAGACACATACTATAAGTAAAATTATTAAAATTGGGATCAAATCCTAAATATTTATTGAAACTGTTAAAAAAAATAATTTTTAATAATTTTTGTTCCAAATTCTTTACAATTCAAATTTGTAAGGCCATGCACTATATTGTAGCCTTTTAATAGCCATTGTGTGCCGAAATCATAATCATTTAGTGTCTACATAAAACTAAGCAATAAAAAAACATACTACCCTTGGCACCAATTGCACTTATTTAATAACAAATTTGAAACGTTTAAGGTTAATTTAAAAATGTGTCTGAAATAGTAACATCCAACACAATCGAATCACCGTTATGGGAATTAAACTAGTTTTTAAATCTGTTGTTTTTTCCTACATTCAAATGACTTAAATGCTTAAAAAAATTTGTTTTCTGGTATGCGTAAGTAATTAAAAATTCCTATGTACACAAAATGGTAAAAATAATTTGCATGAACAGCAAAAACAAAAGCCTTAATTTCAACTTATAAAACAATCAATATAATAAACCTTTTTTAGCCCAAAATAAAAACATTATAATCCACTTAAAGTTTCTCAACTTCAGTTGATATGTCACATTATTGTTTCCTTCTAAATATTCACTTATTTGTAAAACTTTTAACAAAACTATTTCAGACATTGCTTTTTGAGTCAAGAAACAAATTATGCTAAATAAGACACCTGTGAAATTTAAATAAAAAGAACCATTAAAATCCATTAGTGCCTGTAACAAAGAAATGGAAGTGCTAATTTAATCACTGTCAAAACCTTGCTAGTGAAAACTGTAATTAAGCTTTATAGCGTTAAAAATGTTTTACTTTTTCTAATTAAAATTTAATGTAATTTCGAAAAATAAATTTTAAATTATATTGTTGAAAAGTCATTTAAATACGTTTTTTTTTAATCTAAATTATCTAAGTAATTAGTCGCTTGACCATTTTAGGCTATAATTTTATGCAAATTTAAATGGTTCTAAATAACGTGCTTTTTTTTAAATTAAGTTTAAATACAAATTTTGTATTTTGGCCTGAAAAATTAAAACAGTTTTTCTTGTTTTTCCAAAACACACAAATATCTTTATAACATATGATTCTTCTGACTATAACATTTATTGTAATTATCGTGGTAGACAAACTGAAATTGTTTTCTAAACATAAATTCATTTATTTATAACAAAATGTTATTGGGGTTTTTTTAAACATTTTAACATGTAGATACATATGCTCATTTACATACTTGCATATGTTTTAGCAGCATAAATAAAAATTTATATGGGATTATGGTCTAAATTTGCAAATACGCTTGCGTGTTACTCACGCCTAATTTTAATAAATCTCTAGTAATTAGCTTTAATAAATCTTTATTAAATTGGGTGGCATCTACAATGTGTTTTGGTACTGCAAATGTGTAAATAAAATGTTTAAATTAAAAAAAAATATTAACGTAAGATGGGTAAAAATAAAGAGGGCGTAACTCGATTTTTTCAAAAAAGCATTTTTACTTGGTTTGGCAAACAAATGAAAAGCTCATTCTACATTTTTTTTACTTTAAAATTAAGTTTGCCATCTCAAAAATTTTGAAAAAAAAAATGGTTTCATTTTCTTATGCGTGGATAAAATACAACACACAGTTACCCTGAGGCAAGAGAATGGTTTAAATGTTTCAATCGAGTTTTTGGAGAATAATGTCAGTTTTTCTTGTTGACATGGCCGTTTAAGTAAAAATAAGTCTCGTTGGTTTAAAAAATGGGATTTACAGTGCGAAAACGCTCCAACATCGTTTCACAAAAATTTTTGTATTAATCAAAGTTACTTTCTTTCAGTTATTGAACGTTTTAAATTCAAAAATGATGAAACTTCAGATTCTTTTTTTAAATTTCATGAATAATCGCTCTTGGAAGTTCCAGTGAGGCTGTTCTTTTCCGCAATGAAAGTCGCACATTTTGACGTATTTTCACGTATCAACCAGTTGAAGGTTTTCGGGAGCCCTTTGAGGTCGACTGGGCCTAAGGAGACACATCAAAAAAAAAAAAATTGTTAAGAAGTAATTTCTCTTGTTGCATAATGTAACTTAAGGCTTTAGAGATAAAAACGCAAAGACGTAATAAAATAATTCCCTTTATAAATTTAAAAAATTCTGCTTATCTGTAGTATCTTTTTTATTAAAAAACTAAGAGGAAAAGTTTTTGAAATAGCTTGAGACAACTTTTTTTGTATTTACGCGTGTGTGTGTATATATATAAACGGATGTATGTTTATGTGTAGGGACCAGTATTTCTATTTTTTCCCCTAAATAAAATAACACGTTTTAACCAGTTACTTGATGTGTGCCTGTTTAACCGATCACGATCAATAACTTTTGTCCAATTCATGTTTTGTACCTGTAACAGGACGAGTACGCTGACGAATTGACTCCCATTTTCCGCAGGATAGATATACCAAACCATAATCAAAGCAAAGAGTTTTAATTAATTTAATTTTTTTTTTATAATTAAAACTTGTAAATATTAGGGAGTGTATTTAAATATATTTATTTGTGTATTAGAAGAAGATTTAACTTAAAAATCAATTTATACAATACAGAAAATGCATTGAAAATAAATAAACAAATAAATTAATGCTGACCTAAGCACAGTTAACAACTTAAACGAATGCATGTTTTCAAATAGCTCTAAATGATTTACGATTTAGGTATATTTTGCTGGTATCTATAGTATTGATGGTAAGTGTAGTAGTAATAAACAAACATATGTAAGTACTCTATCAATATGTTTAACTAACTGTGGATTCTTAAACCCACTTCAATAAATTGTTCCATAATCCTAAAATATTAAGTGTATAAATCGTACGGTAATGCACAAAAATATACAACAAGCAACCAGACATTTAAATATGTCAATGCTTAAAACAAATTTATGATAAAACGCAAAGAGTTGCTAAGTCAAAAATCATAAAAATAATATGTTTTATGATATTTTGTTTAGTTACATTTCCATTAAAGCTAAAAGTAAAAAATTTCAAGAAAACTAATTTTCGAATAAAACATTTTACTAAAACGACTTAAGCTGTTTTTCATTACAACCACAGGTATCTACTTTTAAAAAGGTGATATTAACAATTTATCTACAATAAAATTGTGTATTCTTTTGTGCAAATATGTTAGTTTTATTTTCCATGTATTAAGCATCACTTGTAGGTATTTATCAAACACAACAGGAGTGTAAACAATAAAAGACACTACAGTTACATACAATTGTTTATATGTATGAAGTATTTTAATGGTTAAGTGTGTTTGCTAAAACAAATATTAGCTCTTTAACCAGTATGGTAGACTTCAACAGTTTTACTGTTGAATAACCAATTTCTACTACAAAAACATCAACAAATACTTTTGAAAAAAAATAAATAACCAACAACAATTTAAAAGTGATGTGTTGTAACAGTTGCTTTCGCTGTTTTCTGTCACTACAGGTAGCGCTGTTTCAGCATCATAGTTGGCGACAGGAATTGAATTAAAACATTTACACATACAAAAACTACACACACATGTTCTATAAAAATACATCTACAAAAAAAAGAAACATTATATTGTGCATGTATATAAATTGTTGATGTGAATACATTTATTTACATGTATGAACGTCTAAATAATGTTGGTGAAAATCCTTTAGTTCTAGCACATTGTTATCTTGGGAAATCAAGTTTTTGCTTCCGGCCATATGTTTGTCTGAACGCGTCAACGATATAAATGCTTATGTGTTCAGCGTACAGAAATACCTTTAAATCGAATTTTATATAAAACAAACGACAATGGAATGGTTAACAGTAAAGGGATTTTGCTAAAAAAAAGTTCCTTGAATTTTGCCTTTGAGAAGTTTTTTTTATTTATTTAAATATTTCATGGTAAAACTAAATTAGAACAATGTTGGCTGTATAAAAATTAAAGAAAAGGACTATTTTCTGCCTAAAACAGGTTTTATACAAGGTCGACAGGTATAATAGTTTAGGAGGTGAAATTAAAAAAAATTAATAAAACTAGTCTGGTTGTAGGGGAGGTATACCTCTCCGTGCTCTGACCCATTTTTTTTAACGGTGTAGAAATTAGGAAATTTTTTTAACAGCTTTTATATAGCTGTGGCATGTAGTTTTGTTTATACATATTCAATTTATGAAATTTTTACCCTTTGACCCAAAATACCTTTTTTAGAAATAAAACACACATCTAAGTCACTGTTACAGTATTCTGCGATTCTTTTTCAGTTTTAGATATCAAATGTTGAGATATCTTTCTCCTCTTGATCCAACCATCGGAGGTTTGATTTTTCTCTTTAGCGTAATCTGTTACAAGGTTCTTGCTGAATCCTCTTTATTCGCTTCCACAATGGCCTTGCTAATGTAAACGTTTACGCAAAAAAAGCTGTCTTTTCGCTGATTACTTCCCCTGTGCTGAAAGGCCCGGAAATATTCTTTTTTAATTTGACTGAGGATCGTGCATAAGCTTAATTTGTCCTAAAAATCTTACTCGTCATGCATGGACAGCAAACTCAGGAATAACATAGACACGTCCTTGAACGTATTGAGCTGTTAAAAGTAGCCTTGCAGTCGACAAAAAGATGTTGTATGTATATCCGGGTGACAATGGATTTTCCAAGTATAAAGCCGTATCTGCGTGGTACAATTGTCTACCAGGCCTTGGAAATAATCTTTTACACAATATGTAGAATGGTATTTTGTAACCAATAGGAAACAGACTCGTTCCTTTGCAGTCCTTGTTTTCCTTTTTTGAAGAGAATGCAATACACTGATGTGCCTATCCTAGGGTACGGGTTTTTCTAGCCAAATTGTACAAGCAACCTGATGCTTAGGCCTTATCAGCATGTTATTTCCGATTTAAAAAACTTAAGGTAGCAACCCATCGGATCCTGCAGCCCAGTTATTATTTTTAGCCAATTTACTGCTTTTTTAACCTAATTCTAGCCATATGTACTCAATAAAACTTCTGGACTGGTTTTGTGGCTATTTTATGGCCCCTACTACCGGACAGAAATAACTTGACCTTTTTATATCCTCAGCACACAATCTGTAGTCCTCACAAGATAATTTTCTTTACTTTTTAAAAAGAATCTGTTTTTACCGAAAGACATTGTTGGGCTTTATAGGAATTTGTTCTAACTCCTAGGATATTTCAATACGCTCACACCCATGCCTTTCAATTTTTTAATTTTTTTTTTTTTTTTTTGCGAAATATAACGAACCCTTTCTGCACAGAAAGAACTATTACTGACTGCAGGGTTTCCCCTAATGCTACATTCGTTGCTTCGGAAGCATAATGATAATCCCAGTCGCACAATGCGTTTCTTGGGGTACTCCTCGTAACCCAAGTACCGAAAATGCAGCCCCTTCCATGGAATGTGCAATGCTTTGAAATTGTGATGGCGTGATTTAATAAATTAATTGGATCAGTAAAACGGGCCAAGAAGTTCTCGCTGTTGTGTATGCAGTTTTGCGACGTCACGCGGATGCATGCATTTGCTGGCAAAAGATAATGATACTAAGTGATGTTCCTTTCTCAAGCCGATCGTACGTCTAAAGAACTAAATAAATTCCTTCCGTCTTTTGCGACATAATAAATCTGGTTTAATCTTTGTTTAATCCATTGAAAGCTACGTAGCCTTATATACAAGTACCAAGAATACTTAATCTGGTACTGCAAACTACCATCTTTTTTGCCGCGCCAAAGTCTACTGCCCTCATTCCGTTATTAAATAACCCTTCGTGAAGGCGAAGTTTTTTGACTGTTAGATCGAAGGTATTTTCCTTCCATGCTTTTGCTGTTAGGTCTCCTAAAGTCATTTTAATGGCATGATCGGGACAGCGGATGTACGCTATCTTTCTAGGTGCTCGACAAATATGTGTTTGGTCTGTTCGATTTGGTTTTTGGTAGAGACATGGACACAGATTAGACCGATATTAAAGAATTGGATTTTTGCACAGAAAACAATTAATAATAAAACAAAACAGTTTTAAAAAATCCATAGATGAAAAATTGTGCTAAAGATCAAGTAACTGATAGATAACAAATTATAAACGATTTTGTTAAGAAACAATTGGATGATCGCAGAGTTTGTTATAAACATTTGTAAGCAGTAAGACGATCTTGTCGTTTTACTAAAATTTCTTAATGCTTAGGATTTCGCTTGAAGCCAGAAACTTAATTTCAACAGTTAGAGACGAATATGTTTTAATTGCTAAGCAAACGAAAATGCAGGTAAGTTAAATAAAACCCGCAAACTTTTGTTTAACTAAATCTATCATCCACTGAAATATTTAATTTAAGCAAAACTTCATAACAACCTCAAGTTCGCGCGCAACATTAATAGAAGTGCATAAAATTATGCAGATGCAGTTTTTGGTAGTAAACATCAATAAATTGAACTTATACACAAATACACATTTCTAATGCTTGGTTTCCATTAAACTTTAGTTGATAGATTTAGTTTTATTTCTTTTCAGATAAAAACTAAATTTGTATGGATTTATTGTAGCATTTAGCGTATAATGCTTTTGAATTTCACAAACATTATAACGAATACAGTTTGATAGAAATTTAGTTTTACTAAATGGAAATTTATATTATACATACAAAAAACATACATTAAATTTAGTTTGAATTGAAAAGAAGTGTACTTCATTGAAGAGATTTGATGGGGTATCAGTGCTGCCAAACTATAATTCTATTTTAAAAAACCTCAGCGACAAAGTTATTCAAAAAGTTTAATATTTCACAAAAAATAAGTGCAAACAAAATTAATTTTATTACATTTGTTAAATTTTTTAAATAAATTTTTGCTCTAAGAAACTGCGGCAATCGCAGTATTTTTTTTTTCTACCTAGGTCGGAGGTCAACCGATCTCGTTACTTTTAAATAGCGATCATCTCAGAAATATTTCGAAACCATGACACCAATCCCTGTTCCACAAACTTAATTGCAACAGACACACAGTTGGATAGACGGATATGGTTAAATGGACTTTCCTATCTAAAAGGACCCAGAATATATTAATATATGCTTTATGGGACCGCAAATGGATAATAAAAAATTAATAAATGGAATGACAAACTGATAAATACCCTTAGCACTATGTGAAGAGCCTAATTACACAAAAACTCTCCAAATCAAAAATTATACAACAATTTAAAAATTGTTCCATTTTGGATTATTGCGCAATAATCGGCAACACTGTAGTAGGCATTGTTTACCCCTGGGTATATATGTGAACTTAAATGGGAGAGGGTGTTGGAACGTGAGATAAATATAAGCATAGCTAGAAAATATTCACTGAATAAATGTATCGCATTAATGATAAGTTGTACCTATAATATTTGTATTGTAAGTATGATATGTACGATTATATTGATAATGTTTAAAAAACTCATTGTGTGTACAAATTAAGGTATTTAATTACGTTTTGTACAAATTTGTTTTTATATTATAGTTCAAACATGTTTTAATTTGTAAATGGAAACAATTTCTATTTTTACTAGTTTGTAAATAACAAACTAAATCAATTTTCAAAATTAACTTTTTTATCTATCTATTTTCCTTAGGTTTTTATGCTAAGTATTTACAAACAAACTGATGGTGTTTCCCTTTCTGGCAAAAATGAACATGTTGCACAAATAACTGGCAAGAATGTAACATATCTTACCCCCAATTATATTTCAGTGTAACAAAGTACCACTTTTCACAGTTTTGTTATGTAAGTAAATACTTTTTTATGCAGACGAGTTTTTAACACAGAGTGCAGTTTTAATTAAAATCAAGACATTTTTCTGTTCCACTGAAACAAAAAAAATTGACTTTATAAGTGTAGGTGTAAACTGATATAAATATTACACATACTTATTGTAACATTTTTTTTTAGAATGGAAAACACCATAAGTAAGTTTACCAGTTTAAGTAATTAATACATTTACGATTTACACTTAAGTACTTTTATGTTAATGGCAAATCATGTACTCGTTTACTAGTTTTTTTTTATTTTTAAAAACTTTTTTTAACTAATTTAGATAAATGAATTGCTGTTGTATATTGTTTAAAACAAAGGATCTGTTAACCTTAAGGTTAATTCTTTTTGTAAAAATAAATGAATAAAGAAATTTAGAAGAATATCAAGGTGAAAGCTAAAAGCTTAACCTAAATCCAATTGATTGTTGCAGTAACAGGAAACCAATAAGCGACATTAAAAAACTTTTCTCTATTTGTTTCACTTTTATATTGTTATTAAGTTTGAAGCAAGTACAATTAAAGAGTTCAAATACAAATATTTGTTACACTTGGGTTTTACTTATACTCTAATAACAATAAAAAAAAATTTAGTACTTACCACCTCAGGATTGTTTGAGATATCAATAAAAGGAGGAAATAGACCTGGTTCGCCTTTGGGACCAGCTGGACCCGGAGGTCCAGGAGGGCCACGTATACTATCCCCAGGAGGCCCTTTAGGGCCACGTTCTCCTTTTTCCCCTTTTATAGTACGATAGGCTGTAAGTAAAAGAAAAGAGTATTGCATTAACAAAATACTCCAAGATCCTGAATTAATAAAACGAAAAAAAAAAAAAATGTATGGAAGTGAGGGGTTAGTTTTGTTAACAAAGATTTATGTAAAATTTTTAATGAGTTTTCGTTTTTATTTATTAGTTGAACTATTTGTTTTTAAGACAATTTTATTTTCTTTATCAGGCTCAAGTTCAATACTATACTAAATTCTCATTTATTTGCAAATGAAGAAATTAATATTTTTAGTTTTTACTACTTTATTAGCGTTAGTTAAGAAAGGAAATTTTATTGAAAAAACAAGATTTTTACCGATACTAGCCGAGTAGAATGCATTTTCGAAAAACAGCTACGATTTTCATCATCAGTACTCTTTGTTCGGTTGTTAGTTTAATTTGGTTGTAAACATCAGGATCAGTGGGTTAAATGGCTGATGTTTACAACCAAATTAAACTAACAACCGAACAAAGAGTACTGATGATGAAAATCGTAGCTGTTTTTCGAAAATGCATTCTACTCGGCTAGTATCGGTAAAAATCTTGTTTTTTCAATAAAATTTCCTTTCTTAACTAACGCTAATAAAGTAGTAAAAACTAAAAATATTAATTTCTTCATTTGCAAATAAATGAGAATTTAGTATAGTATTGAACTTGAGCCTGATAAAGAAAATAAAATTGTCTTAAAATTTTTAATTTTTTTAAAGGAACATGTAAAAAATATTTTTATTATTGTAAAAATCAATACAAAAAAGATTTTAAAAAACTAAAACAAATAAAGCATATTTAACCTGTATTAATTTATCGCAAATAGTAAATGGTAAGTTTAAATTTTAATAAAAACTATTAATTAAAACAATTTAAGTCCTAACTGGAGATCGCTAACTTTTGAATACTTTGAAGCTTGTAAATATTCTTTATCTTAAAAGAATTTTATAACAGCCTTTTTACTAAAAGTTGTGTAAGTTAAAAAAAATTTTAAGTAAACAGTTAATTGTTTAAAAAAAAATACTTCGAAATTGTGTTCGACGTTGTGTTTGAAAAAATACGGGTGTTATTTCTGTTAAAAAATATTTAATCTAAATTTTAACTTTTAAACGAAAAATTCAAATAAATTATTTAAAAAGATTAAAACCAATAACAACTTAAACAAAAAAATAAGGCCAATTAGGTTTAATTTTTTTCATATTTTTATTATTGAATCTTCGCCTTTGGCGAAGTAACAATAAGTATTCAAATCTTAAATAACAAAAAATTAAAATTAGTCCAGCTAGTGCCATGCCAAAACTTTTATAACATTTATAATTAAAGTATCAAACAATTCTATAGCTTTTATCTAAAAGCAGTAGTATCCATTCCTTTAGACGAGTGTGAGTGTGTCCCCCATGTTGTAGGATGTTTCGAGCAAGGGGATTTAAATGAGTTTCTAGCTTACTTAAATACTTGTCCTTATAATTTGGGATTTCACATTTAACTAGTGGAACTTGTAGATCGTTGTAAATGTTTCTATTTTAAACATACCAAGGAGCACCAGTAATGATTTTTAGAGCTTCGTTTTTGTAACACTATGTGCAAGGCAGAAACAGTGTCCCGTAAATGTATCCCATAGCACCAAATTGGTTTCAAAATTAAACTGAAGAGCAGAAGAACCAAGAAGTAACACAAAGTTTTCACCAGTTAGCCAATTAACTTGGACCATTAAGGATTTATTTTCCACAACTTTGCATTATTAGATATTACTTTGACGTCAGCCAGAAATCCAGGCAAATGCGAAGATATTTCGTCAAAGACCGTTGAGCTACCGTATGGTTGTTAGTAAGGATTGGGGAGACAGTTTCTTTTCGTAAAGTAAAATTAACGTGGGTGCATTTTTGCTTATTTACTTTAATTACCCATAACTTTATTCAGTGATCTATTTGGGTTACATGATATTGCAGTTGGTTCAAAGCTTTTCCTTAAAAATACTGAGAAAATCTGTATCACCAGCAAATCTCGACGTGTGTGAAAAACATTTTTTGGGAATATCTGCTTTGTAAAGCCAGTACAGAATTGGCCCTAGAATACTCCCTTAAAGCATGCCTGCCCGTAATGATTGAAGGCAGCTTTGATTGCGTGCTTATAAAGCTATTTTGAACATATCGTTTTTGTAAAGCCAATACTGAATTAGCCATAGGATAACCCTCAAGGGACGTCTGCCCTTAATGGTTGAAGGTAGCTTAAGTAGTTTCCTTTTTTACCATAAATTGTCTGTCAGTTATGTAATTTTTTAAAAGGTTAAAGATATTTACTAGCAAATGTAGCTTAAGTTTGTTTAAAAGACCCTTATGCCAAACTTTATCGAAAGCTTAAGAGGCATCAATAAAAAGCGCAAAGCAGTTCATAATTTTTCCTCAAAGATTTTTCTTATAACATCTACCAATCTGTGGTTTTATTTAATCTTTCCGTGTTCACTCCTAAAGACAAATTGTTGATTTGGAATGCAGTTATCTTCATTTGAGATCGGGGTAAGCAATTTCTCGTACAATTTGGTAACAACTTAAAACAAACCAAAAATTAGTTGGGAACAAACCTATCGGCCGGTAAGACTCTACCTTCAAATGATATTTGAAACGCTAAGAAGTCATCTTCACTGAGGCAACCTTCATACTGGTGGAAAATTTTCAAGCCGTAATATATACGTTGTCTTTAAAAACTTTCCATTTTTGTTTCCAATTAATAATTCAACCATTAATTTCGATAAAAAAAAGTTTTTTTTATCATTTTTTTGAAATTTTAATAAATCTGCAAGTTTTAGAATTAAAATATCTAAATCATTAAATGTAGAAATATTCTGAGGAAGAAGTTGAGGGATGTTAAACAAATTAAGGACGTCCTTTAAAAACGTGTTTTTAGGTATCGTAAAAAGGGTCCATGTAATAATATTCTTTGACATCTTCAAAGTAATTTGTTCTTTGAAACCTAGACTTTTAAACTGAAATTCTCTGAACAATGCAAATATTTTTTGCCTCTACAAAAATAGTTTTAAATTGTGTGTGAGGAATGAACCTTTTAGTCTCAAGATACATTATTAGAGTCTTTATGAGGGATAATCGTTTTTGTGAGACCGTGAGCATATCATATAATCCGCACATAAATTTGATAGTGCTCAGAGAAGTTCTTAATAATGAGGCTTTTGAAGACGTATACCTATCTTTCCACTCGGGTATCTTTTCTAATGCCTCTATTATGTGCTTTATTTTTAGTGCAAATTGTAGAATTGAATCATGACGATCTACCCTCCAACAACAGTATCATTTAGAGCCTCTTCAAATGTGTCGATAAAGCCAATAAATTCTTCTTTTACTAACTTTTAGTTTACGTTAAAATACCCTAAAGTTATAAAAATTTTGATTTTTCCTGATAAATAAGTGGTTTCGTCAAAAATAATCACTAAGTATTTAGCGCCATTAACATTTTTAGTAAAATTTATAAAATAAGATATTGAAAACTTTTGCTTCATTTTGAATTGCTTGTTTTCGATATACATGAAGCACCTTAAGGGCAAACTTAGAAATGTCTGTCTCAAATTTTATCTCCGGCATCTATACGAAATCGCAAAAGTATACGAGAAATGCCTTCCAAGCTTTTATTTTCAGAAGATAGCTAATGACCATTATCTCGATGCCTTCTAAGGAAAATATAATTTTTATAATAGACGACAAACATTCTAAATTTTCACTTTCTTATTCAACAACAGATATTTATATTTGATTTGCCACCTCAAGACGAAAGTTTTCTTGTGTCTTCAAAAACATTTTTCCCAAAGCAACAGCATCTTTGAATTTGCAATCCATTTCTTTAATAAAATATACAAAACGGTTGTTTTATGGCTACAAATATTTTTATTTATTAGATCGCTAATCGTTTTTGCAGTTAACACGTTCTCTAAATGACTTACGAGCAGATTAGATATTTCCTGGTTTTTTCTTGTCCAGGATCCTCTCAGAATTAAGAATTTATTTTATTAAGTTTTTTAAGTGAAGCAATTTTAATATTGCTTTTACTTGCCATGTTTAAAACAGATATCTTTCTTTACAATTTCAACAGTACATTTGGGTATTTACTTATATCTGCATCTAAGAAATTTTTTCTACTATAAAAGTCTTCAATTCTTTAAGAAATGTAGTAGATAATAAATCTGTCATATACTTTAAAAATGAAACCATTTTTTCACTTTTTTAATACTGAAATGTTTGTGCCTTTAAAAAAAAGTACTTTTTTCACCTCATTTGTGGTAAGACTGTTGTCACCAACATATAAAATTTTATGGATAGTTTATTTACATACTAGGACAGCAGTTATAACTATTATAGTTTATTGCTATGATTTACATTTTTAAGCATATCATATATATGTGTGTACGTAGATTGAATAAATATTTAGTAGTATGGTATACTTACATTAAAAACTATGTATATGCATATAAAAATGCATTCAGCAAATGTAAGAATATTATATTAAAGTTTTAATTACTTTGAACGTATGAAAAAAATCTATGAAATCAGCATAAGTATGAAGAGTATTGAAAATGATAAAAATGACACACAGATATTTATAGGACTTGCATAGAATTTACATTGGATATTTGCATAAAAACACGCAAATGCTATTAACTAAAAAGTACGAGTATAAAATGTAAAGAAAGGTGGCAGTTAGATTGGTGCATTGAAACATAAAAATTTAAAAGTACTGTAGATATACTTATAACACTATTCGTTTAATAAATATTACGTCTTGTAAAGTGTTATAGAGGAATGAATGCTTAAGGTTCTTGACGGACATTACATCAGATGTGAACTCGTAGACAACTGTAAACGTGGCCATGACAACAAGCAATTTAAGGCTTTATGGGGGACCAAGTCTTTGTAACATTGTTGCTTGATAAGGATATAAGATTTGGATAAACTTAACCAAGTCTAGAAAGACATGGATTACAGCTAAACTTTTAGGTTTATATGACCCGAACTAGGTAGGAAGGGGACGAGCCTGCTTTTCAACAAGAGTAAGAAGAATTTTAGGTGTATAATTAACACTCACTCTAGTCTTCCGAATATGATTGGAAAACGTTTCTATGAGAAATCGGATAAGCTATCGGGTTGTTGGTTTTTGAAGCACTTGCATCTTCATTTTACTATCCTTTGCAACCTAATTTATCATTACTTAGCTAGTTATACCTAACACCAGATACGTGGTAGGGGTATAATGCGTTAGTTCAGATGTTTATAACGCCCAATAGTAATGGTTTGAGACTCACCTTCAGCTATAGCAATCGACTCGAAATCATTTTCTGAGTCTATTTAAGCATCCCTATCCACTCGTCCGTCCGTCTCGCTGGGCGTCTATGTTTTCTTGAAAATACGCTGGAGGTCACAGTCTCAAGGATATTTTTATAAAATTCATCAAAGATAAGTGTTTTGCCACAAGCACAAAGCCTATGGTTTTGCGTGATGATCAGTTCTTTTTTTTTGCATAGTTTCCATACAAATGCCCTTCCGTAATTAAAATTTTAGGCTAAAAATAGCTTATGATATTTAAAAATTGCCCCACAGAGCTCTAGCCCATCCCAAATGAAAACCGATAAGCAGTTGCAAACATATGTTTTAAGGAAAATAATCTACATTATAATTGATTTTCTCTACACGTTTATTTCAGGAATTGCTTTCGGTTTTTTTATAATTTTTTTTATTTAAAAACATTGTTATTGGTAAAGATATACTAATATGCATTTCATTGGTCGTTGGACCAAATCATAAGTCAAGTTTCCAACAAATGCTTGAAAACATATTTGACTTACATATATTTGTTTTTGACTGGCGAAGACAAAAAACAACACAAAATATTGAAAAAAAATTCAAATCAAACTACATACGGGTTAATAATTTGAAAATAGAAAAAGGTATTAAGTCTATTAAAAAATTAATATAGAAAACTATTATTGTCGAATATTTTTATTAATAAAAAGTTTAAAAAACACTGAAAAATAAATGTTTTAAATAAAATACTTACGTCTTTCATGCGGGTATTGTGACTGTTGTGGTGGCATACCACTGCCATCGTAAATGCTGGTGGCCTGTAAATTAAAAAAAATTTTGGACTTAATACCAATTTTTGTTGAGAAAAGTTTGCAAAAAATAAATAGAAAATATAATTTATATATTTGATACAAATTTGTAATATAGCTGAGACAAAGAATTTCTGGGCAAAGCAGAAGCAATTAACATCGACTTGCCGCTAAGTTAAGGGCACCACATCATGTGTATGTTAATGGGTGGTGATAATTTTTTACATAAATTTTGACTGAATACTATTTGATACAAAATAGTAGTAAGTAGGGTTGTACATCAATACAGTATTTTTCTATTATATTTTGTTACTCTGATAAAAAAATATCCTTATTTAATATAAAATTTTAATTTGATTGATTTTCTTAATTTCTTATAAGTTTAAAAATTTATTTAAAAATATTTTGTGCAATTAAGCCCTACAAAAATAAGTTTCGTATGTTTAAATTTCACAACTCCGTCTTGCGTGCTTAAAATTAGTATTAATGGTTTAATAGTTAATGTATAAAAATGTTATGTACCAGTTGTTCAACTTAAGTAATATTGAAGTAATGTTTTCTCTGTTTTAATGTAAAGAAAGAGGTCAAAAACTTGACAGCAAAATTAATGTGTTGTAAAATATTTAAATAAACTATGTTTGATATGATATAGGCCGACAAATGATAGCCGTATATCTTGATTTATATAATCTTAAATTGGTCTGCCATTGAAATAAGCTTTAACTAATAAAATTGGAGATATAGTGATTAATTTTGTAAGAGCTTTCTCGTCTTAAAGTATTATTTGAATCACTTTTAGTATAATCTGAGATATCAAATATTTTCCAAGGAAAATTTTTTTATGGACCGAAATAATAAATTCAATCCCTCATGGAGAGAAGAATTCATCCTACTAGTACACAAAATTTATGATTTAAAAATTTTTTATATTTTCCAGATCTTTTTATGATTGGCTTTTAGCAAAATTTAGTATGGTTCTTTCGTTTTTGTAGTACTTACACAATTTTCTAAGATTTTTTATAATTCTAAATTGGTTTTGGTAAAAATTATTTTTGTTTGTTTTTATTTAAATAAAAATTAATAATAAAAGTAATGGTCGTTTATTATTTGTTTTAATATCAATAAAAAATACACCAAGTGTTTCTGCAAACAAAGAATGCAAATCAAGATATACTTATCATTTTTCCTAAAAGAAATCCAAAAAATATTATTTTTTTTAAAATTTAAAAAGCATTCGATTTTATAAAATTTCGCTTAATACAATTAAGATTTTGTTCTCAACTTGACTCCGCGTAGTTTCCTAAGGCCTGATTTTTTCTTGAAAATAATTAAGCATGTTTAAATACTTCCAGCCTCTGCATTATATTTTTGTCATCAATTATAGTGTAGGGCAGTAAAGTCTTTGTTTATTTGTTGCAGGAAAAACGAAAAAACTTTATTTTTAAAAAGGAAAACCAAAAAAATCTATTATTAAACTTGGACAAGTTAAAATACTTAAAGTGTTACCACCAATCAATAATAAATATAAAATGAAAATAAATAACTAAAAAGATATTTATAAATAATAAATGCACATTCGAACAAGCAAAACTAAAAACAACTGTTGTTTTCAAAACAATATAAAAACTTTTCCAATATTAAAAACTATTTACTTGTGATATTGTATGGGTTTGTTGAGCAAAATGGTTGTTGGTGGTAACAAACTGAAAATGCTTATAAAATCACTTATGCAAAAGTCGGCAAATCCTTAAATGAAAGCGGCAATGGTTTCACATTGTATAAATTATGTGGCAAGTTATCGTTAGGAAATGTAGCACTTTAATGTTAACGAAAGTATTTTTTTTTTTTTGAAACAATATAAAAGTTTGTTTATAGTAAAGCAATTAGGCAGGCAAAATTTAATAAGAAAACCTTTGCCCCTATTTACACAAAATTTTTTGTTAGATTTTGACCCGTCACGATCTGATATATATTTTTGTAAAGTAGTAGGCCAATTAATTATGATTTTAAAAGTTTAATTTACATTTAATACTCAGACGTTAGCTAGTTTCAAAACAGAATACGTTGTGTTTTCAACTGAGATAACACAAAAGTATCAACAAATAAAAACAGACACGTTATTTCATTATAAAAATGAGTCTTAGTTGTGAAATTCAGGTCACTAGTATGACCCATATTTTGAACTAAAAATTTAAAATTTACTTTGGACATCTTTGGACTTTTTTCTAGTAATGCAAGTAGTATGTTTGCAAAGTTTGAAGATAAAACTCAAATAGAAAGACAGTGCTCAAACCAATATTTTAAAAAAGGACAATGGCTTCAAGCCTTTAACTACGGCTTGTATTGTCGGCCTAGACATAGAAGTAAATTTGATTAATTTTTGAAAAGAATTTTTTTTCATATTTTTGGTACGGTTTTGTCTTTAGTTATTTTGAGTTTTCAAAAGCTTAGTTTATGTCAACTATTTTTATTCATTTATATAGATGAAATTTATAAAAAAATGTTTTTGATGGGGAAGGAAGTAAGGGTATCAAAGGATATTACAGTAGATGCCAGCGGCAAAGATTTTATTGAGTTTTGTAACGACTACGGTCTTGTTGTATTGAATGGTAGAACAACTGGCGATGAAAATGGAAATTTGACATTTGTAAATAATGTTGGAAGCTCTGTTAACGATCTATGCGCAGTGCATATGGAAGGCCTACACTTTGTTGAAAGCTTTGAGGTGGAAAATGTAATTTGGTCCGATCACATGCCAATTAAACTGAACTTGAAACTTAACGGTACAGCCACTATCGTTAAAAACCTGAATTTGATTCCCAAATTAATATGGAAAGATTCATATAAGGCGTCTTACCAAAAAAAACTAAATGAAAATCTTCCTGTAAGAGATGGACAAGTTTTAAATTTAGAGGACTTTGTAGCGGCAATACGAATGTCGGCCATAAATCAACAACATAGCTACCCCTGCTTTAAACAAAAATGGTATAATTACCAATGTTGGAACGCCAGAAAAAAAGCGTTTGCTTTAATCAAAGGTTACCAAAAAACAAATAGAGAGGAGGATAAAGTTAAATATTTGCAAGCTCAGAAAAAATACAAAATGGTGTGTGAGAACAGAAAAACTCAATATTTTGAAGAACTTGGCATAAAAATTAACATGGTTAAAGACTCAAAAAGTTGGTGGAAGCTGGCAAACGAAATAAGGGGAAGTTCATTGCAAATTGGATTAAATATTTCAGCAGAACATTTCAAAGTGTACTTCGCTCAACTTCTTAGTTTTAATGAGAGCCCTAATAAAATTCAGATGAAGAAGCGGAAAGACCTATAACTGGCAATGAAATAACAAACGTTCTAAGCAAGATGAAGAAAAATAAAGCTCCAGGTGAGGACAGAGTTACATATGAATTTTTACAAAATGCCACCACAGAATTTATAGAACAGTTAGCTAGAACATACAATAATATCTTTAATAAGGGCGTAGTAAGCAGTACCTTCTACAGAAGCATAATATTTCCAATCTTTAAGAAGGGGGATCCCAATATACCAAGTAACTATCGAGGCATTGCCTTTATGAACAGTATAGCAAAGGTATTAATGGGAATAATAAATGAGAGAATAACTAACTGGGTGGAGAAATATAATATTTTAAATGAGTTCCAGGCAGGGTTTCGAAAGCAGTATTCTACTGTTGATAATATTTATAGCCTAGCAGCAATAATACACTTAAAATTTGAGGAACATAAAAAAGTTTACGCGTTTTTTGTGGACTTTAAGGCAGCCTTTGACAAAGTACCAAAACAAAAACTTATTTTTAAACTTAACTCGATGGGATTGTCTACAAAAATTGTAAAATTATTAGAAAATATATACAGCAATACAGAGTCTGCTGTGTGGACAGGAAATGAAATTTCAAGCTATTTTAAAACCTATTCAGGCGTTAAACAGGGTTGTCTATTGTCACCACAACTTTTTGCCCTTTTCATAAACGATATGCATGATTACTTAGAAGGAGGTTTGATGATAGAAAATATAAACATAAGAGTTTTGTTATATGCCGACGATATAGTGATTTTGGCAGACGAAATAAGAGTAATGCAAGATATGATAAATCGTCTTGAAGATTATTGTAATATGTATGACATGGAGGTTAACATGAATAAATCGGAAATTATGGTTTTTAGAAAAGGTGGCAAACTAGCGAATGAAGAAAAATGGCGCTATATGCAACAAGAGATAAAAATTGCAACAGAATTTTGCTATTTGGGTATGATATTAACTCCACGAATGTCGTTTACAAAACACGTTGAAAATAGAAACAACGCTGCCAAAAGATCCATTAACGTAACATGGCATGGATACATGGAAAAACAAAAAGTGTCTCTACGTTCAAAATGGAAGGTTTTTCAAGCGGTGTGTCGGGCAATACAAGCCTATGGGGCACAGATTTGGGGATTTACAGCATTTGAAATTGTAAACAAGCTGCAAAGGTACTTTCTCAAGAGAGTTCTTAAATTACCTGATAACATCCCCAATTACGCACTAGCTTTAGAGACAGGTGCAGAAGACAGTCACTTTTATACTCTCTGCTTACACCTTGACTATATTACCAGAGTTCTATATTCGTATAACTCGGAAAGACTACCCCACAAGCTTTCTAAAATTGTTTTAAGGAAAAATATATTTTGGGCCAAAGAACTGAATAAACTTGGGGAGGAGTTCAGTGCATATTTTAATGCAAGCCTTACTGAAGATGAGTGGCGTTTAAAAATTAGCAAACTTGTTCATGAACTAAAAACTAAAGATAATTTGGAAAAAGTACAAAGGGCAGCATCTAGCACCACACGCTTCTACAAAAACTTAACTCCTGCTATGGGATCGTTATATTTTCAAATCCAGAACCTTGATATAAGTGATATATCAGCCATAATAAAAGTAAGATGTGACATACTGCCACTTAACAAAAACCCTTATATTGATAGCAGAAGTAGTGTGTGTAGTTTATGTAACATGGGACGAGACGAAAACTTATTACATTTCATGGGAGTTTGCCCAGTGCTTGAGGAAATCAGGTATAGGTATACCGGTAAGAAAACGTTTGATGATCTGTATTTAATAAATGTATTAAACGGAGAAGAAGGATACTGTTCATGGGAAAACTTGGCAGGTTATGTAAAAAACGCACTCTTATATAGAAATTTTATGCTTGCAGAATTTAATTACTAATTACATATGTATATGGCAATTCTTGTTACTTTTCCTTCTAATTTAATTTGTGCTTTTGTGTTTTATTGTGAAATTTTAATCTAGATGTTATTATAAAAGGCTTACGACATTAGGTCACTGCCTTCATTCAAACTTTATATGATTTTTAAGAAAAAACAATAAAGTTTATTCTATTCTATTCTATTCTATTCTATTCTATTCTATTCTATTCTATTCTATTCTATTCTATTCTATTCTATTCTATTCTATTCTATTCTATTCTATTCTATTCTATTCTATTCTATTCTATTCTATTCTATTCTATTCTATTCTATTCTATTCTATTCTATTCTATTCTATTCTATTCTATTCTATTCTATTCTATTCTATTCTATTCTATTCTATTCTATTCTATTCTATTCTATTCTATTCTATTCTATTCTATTCTATTCTATTCTATTCTATTCTATTCTATTCTATTCTATTCTATTCTATTCTATTCTATTCTATTCTATTCTATTCTATTCTATTCTATTCTATTCTATTCTATTCTATTCTATTCTATTCTATTCTATTCTATTCTATTCTATTCTATTCTATTCTATTCTATTCTATTCTATTCTATTCTATTCTATTCTATTCTATTCTATTCTATTCTATTCTATTCTATTCTATTCTATTCTATTCTATTCTATTCTATTCTATTCTATTCTATTCTATTCTATTCTATTCTATTCTATTCTATTCTATTCTATTCTATTCTATTCTATTCTATTCTATTCTATTCTATTCTATTCTATTCTATTCTATTCTATTCTATTCTATTCTATTCTATTCTATTCTATTCTATTCTATTCTATTCTATTCTATTCTATTCTATTCTATTCTATTCTATTCTATTCTATTCTATTCTATTCTATTCTATTCTATTCTATTCTATTCTATTCTATTCTATTCTATTCTATTCTATTCTATTCTATTCTATTCTATTCTATTCTATTCTATTCTATTCTATTCTATTCTATTCTATTCTATTCTATTCTATTCTATTCTATTCTATTCTATTCTATTCTATTCTATTCTATTCTATTCTATTCTATTCTATTCTATTCTATTCTATTCTATTCTATTCTATTCTATTCTATTCTATTCTATTCTATTCTATTCTATTCTATTCTATTCTATTCTATTCTATTCTATTCTATTCTATTCTATTCTATTCTATTCTATTCTATTCTATTCTATTCTATTCTATTCTATTCTATTCTATTCTATTCTATTCTATTCTATTCTATTCTATTCTATTCTATTCTATTCTATTCTATTCTATTCTATTCTATTCTATTCTATTCTATTCTATTCTATTCTATTCTATTCTATTCTATTCTATTCTATTCTATTCTATTCTATTCTATTCTATTCTATTCTATTCTATTCTATTCTATTCTATTCTATTCTATTCTATTCTATTCTATTCTATTCTATTCTATTCTATTCTATTCTATTCTATTCTATTCTATTCTATTCTATTCTATTCTATTCTATTCTATTCTATTCTATTCTATTCTATTCTATTCTATTCTATTCTATTCTATTCTATTCTATTCTATTTTTATTCAACTTAAAACTTTAATAATTGTTTTAAAAATATTTTTTTTTTATTTTGATAATAATAAGGTCTTAACTATTAATATACTTAAGTATAGTTTAGTAGACATATTCTTGTTTAAATATTTAAAGCAAACAAAACTTTTTATACATAATATTTAAAAAAAAGTTCGTTGACATTAATACTTAGTGGGAAGTTTTTTTTTAAACTTTAAAATCATTATAAAAAAAGAAAAATTCGTTTAAAATAAAACACCGCATGTGACCTAATGAAACATGTTGCAGTAATAACGGAAGCATTGAATATTAAACTTCCGTTTAATAACATGTCCCATATACGCACATACAATATGGGTTTGTAAAGATGTGACAAAACCAATAATTGTAAAGAACTTAACAGCGATTCCTAAATGTAAAATAATGTGTAACCATATAAATTGTGATTTGAAATTGGTACCGAGCCGCAAATAAATCTCTATGAAAAATGTAAAGATTGGTTCATTACTGACCTTAAGTTTCGTAGTGGTCACTTTTAGGCCCCATCAATACTTAAAATGTGCCAGCGAAAAACACATTTGACTTAAAAAAATTTGATACAAAGTTAAACTTTTTTAAATTTAACACTGATTTCATAGAAGCCAAATGTCCTGTGATATGAAAGCGCTTGTGAAACACAGAAACACGCATTTATGCTGTCATTGACATTTCTATAGATTACAAAAGAACCTGCTGATTCTTATTAAACAAAATGTTTTAATCTAATATAAGACTTTCTTAAATGTCTTTAGTTTAGTTTGACAAACAAACAAAAAGAAAAACGAAAAGAATAGTAACAACAATAAATATTTAATCACTTTTATTTGTAAGTATTTACAAGAAAAACAAAGTTTATGTACAAAAGAATAACAAAAATATGTATCAAAACTTCAGAAAGTCAAGAATATTTAACTTGTTATAGAAAGAAAACTTTTTCCTTTTGTATGAGAAAGTAAAAGTAACATGTCAAAAAAACATGTCACCACTTACAAGGTTGTTTGTTTTCATCTTTATTTTGTTTTTCTTGTTTTCTTTTCCAATACATATGTTCACAACGCGTTTTACAGTATGAACACGAAAAAGTTGGCAGCAGATGAATAAGTATAAAAATTGTTTATATTTATTTGCTGTTTTAGGTAACTTAGGCATATTTATTTCTTAAAGGGGCTTGTTGTGTCTTTCTGATATACCCTTAATATACATATTGGTTTTTACGTAGAACGCAAGGATTAAATTGCTGTTCTTGGGTGGGTAAAATAGTTGGAGATCTTTTACAATTTTAAGTTTCTTATCTACTAGATCCAAATTTCTCACTAAGATTATTCCTATTACTACCTATTGTGTCTTTGGCATTATAAAGTACATTTTTTCGGTGGTCTAAAAGTGCTTTTCAATGCCTTCTTTAAGGCTTCCTTCAGATGCATTTACATAGTTAAACATTTGGAAAGGCTTTTATAAATAAATTGGATTAATATATTCATTAAAAATTTACCCAATTAATAGAAAATGGCCGACAATATTATTTCGCGTACTAATAACCTTTATCTCAAAAAATGTCAAAAAAGGAAAGCTACACATCTAGCATTCAGGATCTAGTTACAAAAAAGTTCTCATATCATGTTTGGCTTTACTAACCATTTTAAATTTGGTTCTGCTCCGTAATACGATAATCATGCTTTACTACGATGCAGTGCATTAAAACTCGTTCGACATCCGTTGATATTTGAATCCCTGCTTTAGCTTCTTGCTTTTATTTTCTGCAGGCTTAAACAGTTACGTTGCCCCCTTTTATTTTGTGAAAAGTTTTGCTTTTAAAAATCGTTCGACATCCGTTGTTTTTTGTTTGTAAAAATAAAATTATATCATTATTTTTAATATTTTAACGCATAAAATTAATCAGTATATTTAGCTGGCTTTCTATCTTAACTCAAAATTTTTCGATCGATGTGTCCCCAAAAAAAATTATATCATCTTCGGGAATCATAGGAGGTATTCACCAAGGGTGACATAAAATGTAAGTGTGGCAAATTTGTGACATTTAAATTTTTTGCTGTAAGATATTGACTTTATTTCATAAAATAATATAGTAAAAGAAACATGATTTTAAGGCTCTTACTTTCACCATCCAGTTTTAAACTAATTTTATTAAAAGCAACAAACTTTCCAACCCACATTTAATATTTCGGACACACTTTAATATTCTCTTGTGAACAAATTAAAAGACCTTTTAAAATTCAAATATGTAAAATATTTGAATATAATAAAAAAGAAATGTAAAATTTTCAAACCCTTTACAATTTAATAGCACATGTATTGCAGCGTGTTCCTAGAAGAATCTTAAATTCCTGGAATCAAAAAATACCAAAAAAAAACTTTTTAGCAAAACATTAAAAATGTTAAATAATTTATAGTTTTTTTTTTATATTTTACACACACAGGCATACGAACACATTTCATGTAGTTTCCTTCTTCTTTTAAAAACATTTTTAAGCTTATATTTACAAAACACTTATACGAAATTTATATTAACTATAATAAAAGTAGAACACATCACTTTTTTACGAAAAATTTATTATATATAAGTAAAAATGTAAATAAATAAAAAAAAATTCAAAGTTAAATATCAACTTTCATTTTTCAATGAGCAACAGATTAAAGATAATAAAATTGCAGATTTAAGGAAACATCAAAATGTAGCACCTTAATGTGGAAGTTGAAGTTAAAAACATTAAATTCTACTTTATTCTTTAATTGCTGTTTAATATTTTTAACAAATACGTATTTATGTTTTTTTTTTAACACCTGTAAAACTTGACCTAAATTTAACAAATTTATTTCAGAGCTAACTAGACTAAAGAGAGAAAAAAAATTTTAAATTAATGCAAACTAAATCTAAAAAAAAATTTGCAATTGAATTGAGAAAGTGATTTAACATGATTTTAAAAAAAAATATTAATAAAAAATAGTTAACTTATAAAAAAAATTAATTGTTAAAAAAATAATAAATAAAAAATTAAAAAAAAAATAATTATAATTTTACTTACAGAGTCCCAATCAAATATATCACCCGAAGCATCATCCGAAGAAAACTTTATAATAAAAAACAAAAAAATATAAAGAAACAAGTAAAAATGTTGTAGTCGATCAAGTCCGACCATATTATACCCTACACCACATTTATATGGGATCTTATTTTTATTCAGTTTAATAATTAGTGGCGTAAATATTACCATGTCTGCGAAATTTGAAAAGGTAAAGTAATATTAAAATCAGCTATAGTTCAAAATTTGTATGGGGCCTATATTAAAATTATACCGATCATATTTTCGTTCTACATACTAGTTCATGGCATTAAGTAAGGAAAATTGTCCAAATTTTGTCAAAAGATAGTCGTAGCCAGTTATATGCCAAAATGCTTTTTCCGGAAGGAAATTTATATGAGGGCTATATCAAAAAACGGAACGATCATGGCCACAAACAACAGGTTTTGTGCTAATGCTAAAAACCTATTCTGTGCCAAATATCATCAAAATATGTTTAAAAAGGCAATCTGTACTTTGGTCACAGAAATACATGGACACCCAGCCAGGCGAACGGACGGACATGTTTAATCGATTCTCTGTCAATCGTTTTACTTAAACGTGGGTCTCGTACCACTATTTAAAGGCGTCAAAATCATTTGCAAGAACGTTTAATACCCCTACCATGTATGTGGTGTGGGTATAAAAAATAAAAATTAAAATAAAAATTTAGCAAAAGACATACCATGCCAGAACCTCCTACGTCTACATCAATTTCATTATAATCATTAGGTAAATCCTAAAAGTATAATAAAAAAAAAACAAAATAAAAATAAATAAAAATGAAAAGAAGCTTGTAAAAAAAATAATATAAAATAAAAAAATTATAAACAAAGAAATGCAAATTAAAAGTAATAGTATTAGCACTTAAAAATATATATACGAAGTTTTTTTTCATGTATTTTATTATTGAATCTTCGTTTAAGCGAACTAACAATAAGTATTCAAATCTTAAAACTAAGTAGTTAATACTAGTCCAGTCAGTACCAGACTAAAATTTAAGTTCTCATAATAAAATTAACTAATTTCAAAGGTTTCATCTAAGAGCAATAGTATCCCTTCTTTTTAGGCGGGTGTGCCCACTATGTTGCAGGATGCTTCGAGCGAGCGGATTTGGATGTGAGTCCAGCTTATTTAAATACTTGTCCACATGTTTTAGGATTTTCCATTTTACAAGTGGAACTTCTAGATCCTTGTGGATGTTGCTGTTTTTGATATACCAAGGAGCACCAGATATCATTCTTAGAATTTTGTTTTGACGGCGTTGAATCTTTTCTATGTTGGAGGCGGAAGTAGTTGTATCCCGTAGCACCAATATATACGAACTTAAAATTTTTAATTTAAGAAACACTCTTTCTTACAATATTATCTAACAAACTTAATTAATTTGTATCATTAATTTTTGTATGATATTTAATATATATAAAAATTAATAATAAAGATTAAATCAAGTGAATGCAGTGTCCTTGTTCTCACCCCATCTAAGTATGAAAGGGACTACGTTAAGTTATTTAATTTTTACATTAGGTTGCAATAAGTTTTAACGAAAAAAATACAGGAAAAAAAATTAATATAAAACATTTTAAGATTCCATCCATTTCCAAGCAATATAATAATTAAACACTGAAAAGCTAAATGCACTATAATCTATTGGTTAGCTGACTGTGGTACTACATTTACATTATTCATTTATATTACCACTTAACCGAATGGTAATATCTCGCGGTGGTCTTACCCCTTGATACCAGTTCCGCTGATACTAACACCCCAGATGACTCGTGAGGTCACACAAGTAGCAGTTCTTTGTCATAGATTAGTGCTTCACATAACTTAGCCATATTAGAAACTTTGCTTAGCAAATAGACTCCCTAATTCCAATTTCCCTTGCTTTTTGACTTTACTATCAAACCCGAGCCGCACCGACATAGACACATCTTCTCATCAATTAAATTCATTAACTTTACCATTTCCTCATCGCTTAGCTACCCATTTGCTGCCAGTCAGAAACCAAGCCACTCACTATTCATTATTTGATATTACTTTATCAGGGTCACATTTTATATCAAAGGGAAATCAGCCGAGGACAATTTTCATACTCGTTTCCACGCACTTATTACCACTTTTCATATCCAAGCCTGCTTCTAAGAGGGTTAAATTGCTCAGCTTGGACCCGCCAATACTAAAGAATCTTCTTGCGAACCTAAAAATTCGTATGATACCGCTCGGGGCGATCACTCTGGAGCCCGCAGAAGACAAGCACTAAAATACAAATTTCGTTCTTAGTTGTCCTGCTGCGCAATAACCGCAGCCACCATGTGTACTGCTGAAGGAAGCCTCACCATTAATCAGACCCAGAATAATAGGTCTTTCTAATCGCTTTTCAGACACGTTCGTCAATTTCTACTAATATTAGTATTTGTACTGACAACCTGTTGGCACCCTTTCATATATTGTTTGCCATGTCGTGACAGACATGTGGTGCTTCAAAATATTTAGCAAAATTATTGGAATCCCACGGATAACCAAGCTCGCTCACTGTCGTATTTCTTATATCATAAGGTGTCCACGTATGCCAGACATATCGTTCAACTAGACCGCGGAAAATTCTAGCAATACTCCCGCAAAGACAAAGGCCCACTGATGATACTGAGAACTCGTTGTGACATAGATGGGGAACCACTTGGCTTAGGGTAAATGAAAGTATCTTTTCGGTGAAATAAAATAAAGGCTGAGGGATGGCTTGGCCGTCAATTCCGGTCACTGTCTATCTTGCATATGACAATTAAAGCAGGCAAGATGTAGAGAGAGGAAAATAATGGGAGCTTTGTACGCTTTTTCCACTAACATGAGATACTCGGGTCAGGTATTTTAAGCTTAGTAGACTGGACAGTCTGAAGGTTGTGGATAACCTTAGCATTTTTTCCCTATTTTAGGTTCGCTTTCAATAAAATGGCTCGAATAATTCCCATCAATATGGGAAGTTATTTTGTTAAAATTAATTCTTAAAACTGACAAGGATTATTTTAGGTGGATTGTTACAGTGCTATGAGTCTCTTTTTAAGTAAGGCAAGTTTGTTCGAGATATTTAATAAAATCAAGCTGACTCCAGGCTTGAATAACAGCATTCTTATTTAACAATTTGAATTAAGACGATAATTAAGTAGCATCAAACAGCAAATCCACAGGTATTAAGAGCTTCTCCCACGCAAAGTATGGCTTTTGAAAATAAAAATAAGGAATGCACCCGTGTAACTCTCACTTTACTTGCTTTCCTATCATTGTTAACAATTTTTACTTTGAGACAAAATACGTTAGCAGCAACTTGAATTGTCACCTCACATAGAAGTTACGTAAGGACGCGGGATTGACACAAGTAAAATTTAAAGCTGCCTTAATTTATTGGCTAAAATTGAAAACTCTCTGATTTGTGTAGACCGTAAGCGAGTTGATGCTAGGGGATACAACTATGTGCTTTAAATAAAAATAAATAAAATTGTGAATTGCCTTATCCTTGGCTTGTTAATAACAGCTACATTAAATTCATTTAATTAAAAATTTAAAACTGTAATAAGCTTAAAACATATTCAAATCAGTTTGCTTGCAGTACTTTAAATTATGATGAAAACACTCGACTGTAGATCTCTGCTGACTACTTAAAATGAAAGTGGGTTTAAATTTTCTCTCTGAAAGACATTTTTGTTTAATTTTCCTTTTTTCAACTCAAGATGGTTGTAAATTTTCTGCACAAGCAACCTTTTTTTGGGATCCTAAAATTTGTTTCTCAAAATTGAAATCAAATGGGCCTTTTTTAATTTTTAATATTTCATCAGCAGCCACACATAAATTTTAAAAACCGTAAAAGATATTGGCTGTTCTTCTTTAGAAAAAAGTGTTGATAGGCACTTACACTTTGAAACGCAACTGATAGCTTAAAGTGAGTGCGAATGGCAACAAAAAATCTAAGCACTTGACGTGTAAGTGATTATATTTGGGTTCATGGTCGCAAGACCATAGAACTGTTAAGCCAGAAAGAAAAACGAAATGGCTTTTTCCATTTTGTGTATGTGTGAAAGTATTGTGGAACAAAAAAATCCATTTACGTATATGGTCACACTTAATTTTCATCACCATCATCCTTAACATCATGGTCGTTATAGTCGTTATGGTCACAGCTAACATTTCTACTATTTCATTTTTACAACTCTTTTATGCTGGCAAAAAATAAAACTTCTTTTTAGTTAAGACCATCTAGGAAAAGTGAGTCGAGGAAAAAAGTGTGTAATTTTTGTTCATATATATGTTTTATATATACATATGTACAAACACACGTCAGTAGTTTTATGGAGCAAACTAATGTTTATGTTTAAATAAAAATGCACTAATACATATACATAAAGTAACATAAGACCATTTGTTATTTCTTTCTGTGTAATGTTAGCTTTTATATATACATACATACTAACATATGTATGTTCGTATATAAAATAAACTCCGCACATACTCGTTCCTATTTATGTGTGCTACATGCCGTGGTTTCTCCACATTTTCTGGTTAATACTGCCACTTAATAATCATGAGCGATTTGTATGATATTTTGGGCTGAAGGTAAGCAGTCTAACCAAAACTTCATAAAAAGCTATCCTTTCCATATAACCCAAACTTTATTTAATTTTTGTTTGGTTAAAAATTTTATGTGTGAATTTGCAACCAGAAAAATTTTCAGACTAAAATTAAAAAATTGTGTTCAGCTACTTATATCCTTCATATAAATATATGTAAGTTCCCTTGTTTTTTTTTCTTTTTGTTTGGCTTTTACATCATAAGCTGCCGGGCATTATACAAAACAATTCTATAACAATACATCAAGTTTACATGAAACATCTAATAAAACATTTATATGTATTTTGTAAATGAAGTTATAGTATTTGCCACATCCCACATACACATGGAGAATAGTTTTTGTATATAAATTTGGTAGTTAGATGCTATAATATGTGTTAACAATTTATGTTAATAATTGTTTTATATAAATAAAATATAAAACGGAACTTAAATGACAACGTCAACAAAATAAGGACATTAGTGATGAGGATACTAATGCTGTTGTAAACAATTTTTATCCTTTCAACTTTTTACTCAATTTTTAGTTTTTTGTTTTTTTTATTACCGTAAATTGTTACACGTTTTTGTGTGCAAATAATAACAATCATTTGTCGTTGTGTTAGGTAAGAAAGGACAAAGTGAAAATCTAATAATGTCCTTTTTTACCTTTGTATTTCGACAAACATAATAATTGGCAAAACAAACATAGGTTTTTGAATTGTGACAGATGTCCAGAGAAGTGTGTTTTGTTTCAAGGAATTGTGGCATATACAGTGGGTCAATTACGTTTAAGTATTAAGAAGTGATTTTAGAAAAAATTTTCTAAGGCAGGCAGAATTCAAACATTAAAAATTAAAATTGGCGGCACATTTTTGGACTTGCTACCAGAACACTTCCTGTATTCGTTTTTAATATGTTATTAAAAACAACTTGCTAGTAAGTCTCCAAACTCCAAAGAAGCATATAACGCGCAAACAGTTTTGAATTATAAGGGAAACCAAATAAACAAGTCTCAAGCAACAGGGGCTGCTCTTTAACTGCTTTCTAATGCAAACATGCTGGTAAATGGATGCACATTTAAAAATCTTTTAGAGCTTTCGATCTATTTTTCAATATCTTGGTATCCAAGAGGAGAACTAGGCAAATAAATTTAAAATAAAAATATTGACACAAGAAAGCTTCCACTTAGTGTTGTCTTTACGAAAAAAACAAAGTTCATAAAAAAACTCTCCCTTGTCTTCCATTTCATAAAAATAGGGTGCCGTGGTAGGGTACTGAGTAAGTGGACAAGATTACCACTATGGGATTGCGGTTTCGATTACCGCCAAGGGCTCCGATAAGACTTCATTTTAATTTTATTACTTTTTAGTTTTACTTTACATTAAAACTTCACTTTAATTTCCACCCTTTCCACTTTCTATTTTCCTCTTCGGATATCACAGAGGAACTGAATGAGCAGACTAAAGCGAGCTGCCTGTTCTACCTAACAAAAGCTACATTGATTTGCAAATAAATCAAAAGAGATTTTGTAATCACAAATGGATAGTGAAATTTTTTAATTAAAATCTTTTTTCAGCCCTGGGGGCTTGAGGCACCATCAGGGTCAGCATGACTACCCCGGTTTTCGCACTGGAACTGATTTACGAAAAACCCATTTAAATTTCCGCAAGAAGGCATAGCCTCCAGGATTTTTGCTTAGAAAATGCAAAAATAATTTACTTTACGATAGTGGTAGTTAAAAGGGAGTTTGACTTCGGTGTTTACCTCTTTCTTTAATACGTATTCCAAGATTCTCCAAGTTAGTGATGAATGTTGCAACACAGATCTTCGTAGACTCGTCTGTATGAATCCTGATCTCATACTTTTTAACGAGATTGCCCCTTACGCTACTTTTTGCTAAAAAAAAATTGGAATGTGTTTCTTTTTTGAAAGTCTTATGGATCAAAGACTCCGTAGTCAAGACTAGCCATAGGTTTTTAAACTCCAATATCTCTAAGACCTTAACCTCTCTGCACTACTAGCCGATACGGTCAACCAGGTACGGTATAGTGTTCAATGTCAGTGCGCCTATAATTCTTATACAAGTTGATCGTTGAAGTCTGCTTAGCCAAAAATTACAATAATACTATTTTTGTTAAAAACTTTTGTATAATTTTTTTCTTGCTTTTTAAACTTTGTATTACAAGTTTATTTCTAATTATACAATCACTTATACCACCGCTTGCTCTCGTAATTTAAAACACACCTTGGAACGTTTCATCTATACAGTTATATAAATGTGTATTTGTTTGAAAGTGCTTATGTCCGTAGACTTGTTTTGTGTTAGTTAATGTATAGTGTAAAATATAAATATTTGTATTTGTTATATATTATTGCTGTAGAGATGAAAAAGGATGTTGCTTGTTAAAACTATAGTAATTCGGGTAAGCAATATAAAAAAAATAAAAAAGGAAATTTACAAAACTGTCCAGTTAAAACAATTTCCCAAAGTGCCTGATATAGAGACAAATATAGAGACAAAAAAAGGAAAGTAATGTTTAGGGTTAATTTTATAAAAAGGTTTTGCTTATTTGTAAAAAAACAATTTAATATTTAATTTTATTAGATAAACCATATTACCACCTTGTTGGTCACAACAGTTATCAGACTAAGCACCATAAATTCAATGGTGCTATAATTTGATAAAATTAAAGAAAATTATAAAAAATAATCCTTTTTTTTATGTCATTTTTATAATTGAAAGTATTTTATATTAAATTTAATTTTCTTTAATTTTATTTTAAATTAAACCTTTGGTAAAAATCAAAATAAACTTAAGTTAAAAACATTATGGTAAACACTGACCTATTTGCATTTAAAAATAGTTACGACCCACTAACATGAATTGAAAATATAAACGAACAAAAAATACAAATTTTATTTCTTTTTTATTCTCATTTTTTTCATTCTTTGCTCATTTTTAATTAAAACTTTAAAATATTTAAGTATGTTTGCCTGTGTTTGTATAAAAATTTGAACTATATAAAAAAAACGTTGTGATTAAAAGTGTTCTGTGGCCGTGATAATGGTTTCATTGTCTGTTATAAATGATATGGTTAAAGGATGTTTTTTTTAAAGCAGCGGACATTTGGAAAGGGTTACTTGGATAGAGGTGGAAAAAATTAAAATTGAGATTTTAATTAATTATTAAACGTTTCAGAAATTTGCTTATAATATCTTTAGCTGCATAAGCCTATGGTCATTCACTCACTTTTATCAAATTTTTTATATGATTCCAACAACTTTAAACCTCCCATCAAAGAACCTAGCGCTATGCACCACAATAAGACTTCATACTGTGGATGAATAAAAACAAGTGGCAAACGCAAGTATTACTTTGACGGTCGATTTGGTTACATAATTGGCTACTGCACACTAGAACCTTTTCTTTGCAAAAACTTCTCCCTTGTTTTTTTAAAGGAGGGAGGGGGGGGGGGGCGAATGAAATCATGTCCTAAAAACCTGTCAATCTTGAGAAAGAAGCGTATGGGGCTAAGGGGAAAACTGGTGTTGGCAGAGCTATATTCATGTCACAAACAGTACATCGGATGTTATACAAATCTCCAAATGAATGCAATGCACTACCGGCTTAAATGTCAGCAACTTTATCCATGCCACCATCAGGTACATTACTTATTTATGATCCACAATAGAACTTATCTGCGAATAGCAGGCGTCCTAGGATTAGATTGCAAAATATTTTTAAAAATTCTGTTGCGGGTGAGACTAGAAGGAACATATACCTCCCGTACTGTGTTGCTGATGGCCTACTGTGGCATTATTTTCTCTTCCTATTAATTTCGTGTGGATAAGTATGTCAGCATAATGGCATGAGCCAGATTAACCATTAGCCAAGAGCAGATCCGACCAGTTTTACATTTTGATCTGGACAAGCGAGGACAAGGAAAGCTGTGGCAACTACTTGATCCTGTCGATGTAGCAACCATACCAGCGTTTTATCCCGTAACATTTTTTTAATATCTGTCAGGACGCAGAGTAGATTATAAGTGGGTTATACTGGATTATGTAAAATAATGTCCGAATCGGGCATTTTGGTGGCATCGCATCCAAATTTTATTTTCTTTTTTATAAAATGGAAAACTGAAATTTTAAAACTTTAAAGTTTCATTTAACTTTTCACTTTTATCGCAATGCATTTTGGGTATCCTGCACGTTTCATTTATAGTCTTGTGAATCACTTATGTTCTGTTCAGTTTTTTATACGCACACCTTATTAAACAAGAGAAAAAAAAAATTTCACTTTGATTAAAACCACAATTATTACTGCTTCTCTTTCTCACAATTTATTTGTTTTACCATTCTTTTTTTTAGTCGCATACTTCTGGATTCGAAATTAAAATACATTTTTTTCTCATTCTTAGTTCACTAAATATAAAGTGAATATATTTGTATAAATGCTTTCTAAGGAAACTTTAATATAAAAGAGAAAATGCAACAGGATTTTTCAGACATATTAGTTTTATATACTAAATATAGAAAAAAATTTTTATTGAAATAAAAAATATTTTACTTATAAAAACTAGTATTTATTATACTATGCATTTTTTTGCAAATTCCTGCGTAATAAATGGTTTCATAGAACACACGCCAGTGTTGTCAATTTGAAGCAATAGTTGATGTATTTTTTTAAATCTATAAACTTACCGTATTTTTTGGTGGTGGTATACATGTTATGGTCAAGGCTTCTGGGTTGCCATAAACATTTAATTTTTGCAAATATCCCTGTATTTTTTAAAAATAAAAAAAAAAACATAAATATTTATGTGATGGTGAAAAAGTAAATGAAAAACCAAACGATTTGATAGATTCTAAATACGCAAAAATTGTTGTTTCCAAGTTACAAGGTTCTTTTAAAAATAACTAAAGCTTATAGTTCTTTTAATAAAAAAAAAATTGTTAAAATTACTACGGTTTCCGTATACTGTTACCTGCTAAATTTTTTAAACTGATGTCCATAAAACTCAGCACATAAGTTTTATTTGTTCGAGAAAATGTTTCTACTGAAGCAAACTTTCTTTTGGGGAGAAGCAATTGTTTGCTAAAAATTACTTTAGGCGGTAGGCATAGCCAAATTTAAAAGTGTTCTTAAATGGCATGGAATCCTTATTAGCTATATCAACTTATATAACTAAAATTAATTAACAATTTTGTTAAGTCTTTTATTTCATATTTTCATCCTGAACTTTTTTTGGGGCTTTAAATCAAATTTTGTCAACTAATTATACTCCGCTACTAAACTAAAGTTTTAACATTTTAGATTCCATTTCTGCACATTTAAATAATAAGTACAATATTTCATTTTAACCTCATTCAGCAGCACAAAAAAGTTGTCAACAAAAATTAAATAAATGACAATCTTTGTCTCACTAACTAGCAAAAGCTGAAGTGTTGGTATTGAATTACATATTAACTGCAGAAGATTGGGCATACAATTTTACAACTAATAATAGTAAAATGAGAGTTTAGTCGAATTGTAGATGATTAATACTTTTAGTTTTTTATTTATTTTATTTTATTTTTTATTTTATTTTATTTTATTTTATTTTATTTTATTTTATTTTATTTTATTTTATTTTATTTTATTTTATTTTATTTTATTTTATTTTATTTTATTTTATTTTATTTTATTTTATTTTATCTTATTTTATTTTATTTTATTTTATTTTATTTTATTTTATTTTATTTTATTTTATTTTATTTTATTTTATTTTATTTTATTTTATTTTATTTTATTTTATTTTATTTTATTTTATTTTATTTTATTTTATTTTATTTTATTTTATTTTATTTTATTTTATTTTATTTTATTTTATTTTATTTTATTTTATTTTATTTTATTTTATTTTATTTTATTTTATTTTATTTTATTTTATTTTATTTTATTTTATTTTATTTTATTTTCTTTTATTTTTTTTATTTTATTTTATTTTATTTTATTTTATTTTATTTTATTTTATTTTATTTTATTTTATTTTATTTTATTTTATTGAGTTTTTTATTATATTTTTTGGTAGAAAATTTTAAATTTTTTACAAAACGTTTAAATTCTTGTGTTTTTGTTTTTTTTTATAAATTTTTAAACTTTGTAATGGAAAAAAATATTTTTAATATTACAAAAAACTCAAAAATATTTATTTCAGTATTTTCGTTAATTTTATGCTTTCCTGTAGGGATGCTTAGTTTTTGTAGTGTATAACAACCAGAATAAAACCTTTTAACAACCTTGTCATTTACACTGTAACGTTGTTCATCATCGCTTTTATAGCAGAAATTTTAGGTGTACGAGGGACAATAGATAAGGCAATCTAAAATGTTTTACAAAATAATACTTAAATAATAATAACAAAAGCACAAAACAAAATTTAGTAAATTCCTTACGTGGTGGTTTTATTATTTTAGCGAACCTAAAAATAATTTATAATATAAGGAGCCTTAAAATCCCATTTATTAAAAAATTTTAAGCTTTAGCATTAACACATTTTATGTATGTACATATACATACATATATTTACGTTATCCTGTTTTTTTGTGCTCAGCACAAAATAGGAGACTGTAAAATCACAAATACATAGAATAGTTTTAAAAACATTTTTTAAAGAAAGTTTTGCCATATTAATTCATTTTTTTAGTGGTTGGTTTCTCTCAATATACACACATATAAATATTCACAGACACAAACCAAAAATATATTTAAATTCATACATACACACACACACACAGTTAGAAAACTCAAGCTACTCTTCATCATACAGTTTGATAAATGTTCTTTATAAAATTCTATGGACAAAAAAAAAAAGAAAACCAAAAATATTTATAAAATTGTAGCATTTTGTGTTGTTTGATTGGTTGATGTGCATTTCATTCATTTACTTTTACACTCATAATGCACCGGCTTGAAAAAAAGAACAACATGTAATTTTATTACGTTTAATTTTAACATGTCTGTTAGCAGTTTAAAAAAATATTTAGATGAAAATTGTAGTGCAAAAATGTTTGAGCAAAAAAACAATATAATTTTTTATGTTGTTGATAAATAATCGTTTTCTTTGGCATAAATTGTTTATAACTTAATCATCCCACATATTATGTGACAGGAAAAAAAAATATTAACGTGGATGTTGGAACTTTTGTAGTAAAATGTGCAGTGAAAATTTTAATGGCTTTGTATAAAAATATGAAAAACTTCTACTAAATTTTAAAATAAAAATGTGGTGATTTACAAACAGAAATTTATTGTACTTTTTATTACCCATTCATTTTCATCAGTCAGTGATTTTGTGTAAATCATGGGACTAAAGGTGAAAAATTTAAATTTTTGATTTTTAGTTTGGCTTTAGTTCATATAATTTATTTTTTATTAGAAGAAATTATTATTTTCCGTTAATGTTGAAAGAAACTTTCAATTTGAAAAAAGCTGATTCTTCTACCGCTACTAGCCGAGTAGAATGCATTTTCGAAAGCAGCTACGCAATTTCATCATCAGTACCCTTTGAACGGTAGTAGTGTATATGGTTGTAAACATCACCTATTTAACTTACATGTAACAGAGAAAAGTATACGGTATCAGTGTTTTCCTTCTGTTTTTATTTTGTAAGTTAGGACGAAGTTTATTTTTCATATAAACTATGCTTTTTTCTATTAAAAGTCTCTTTGGCAACACTTGACTAACGGACAAGCATTTGTCCATCTCTCAGATGGAACGAAACGCTTTTTATTATTGTATATCATACAATAAATTGCGTAGCTGCTTTCAAAAATGCATTCTACTCGGCTAGTAGCGGTAGAAGAATCAGCTTTTTTCAAATTGAAAGTTTCTTTCAACATTAACGGAAAATAATAATTTCTTCTAATAAAAAAGAAATTATATGAACTAAAGCCAAACTAAAAATCAAAAATTTGTATTAAAAACAAATAGTTCAAGGTGAAAAATGTATAAATTTGGTTTGTTTAAAGTAAAGAGTTTTGTAGCTTGAAATTCAAATCAAGCCCGTATCATATAATTAAGGGGGAAAAAATATTAATAAAAATATACTTAATATATAAAATATTTTAAGACGCTCTAAATTCCTAATCATATTTTTTTGGATTCTTCGTCGTTAAGCTAAAATGATCATGTAGAGGTTTTTAAACTACAAAAAAATTCACTTAAAAATTGACTGCACTAAAGGTTAGTCCCGAAATTGAAAAAGAAAGGATTTTTTAATTAAATTACGAAACTTTTTTACAAAACTTATTTACTCAATAATAAACCCATATACTTTACCAAGCAGAGGCTGATGATATAATCAATTCAGCCTTAGACGAGGCAATAGAAGTGTATTCAAAACTAAAGGATACAATTTTTAAATGAAGCTTTATTATAAAGTTGAGCCGTATAACTGGTAGGTTAAAATACTAACGCCTCTGGAGGTGTCTCAAAAGCCGTAAATATTCAAAACACAACTCATTTTTTTTAAATCTTAAAACTTGCGGGAACAAAATAATAATTAGAGGGATAAAACTTTCAACTTAAAGATTTGGGAGACTTTGAGCCAGTTTTAAAATTTTTTTAAAATCGGTTTTACTTTTTCAAACTTTTGACAAACAGTTATTTTGTATCGTCTTCTTTGCCCTGGCAAGTTAACCTTAAACTCTTAAATTTAAGGTTGAAAAGTTTGAGTATTTTTTTGTCCAGTAACCTGTTTCCCAAAGTCCAGTTTTTTCATAATATGACTGTTGAAGTCAAAAATGCAAGGCTTACTTTCCACTTGAAAACAATCTCTGGTCTATGATACTCAAGGTAATTAATTCATTTGTTCCGTAATAATTTCCGGCACCCTTTTCGCTTAATAAAAGTTATATATACTTGCAAGGCTTTACGGCTTAAAAGTCTGCCTGTTTAGATCTTATGATCCTAAAAATTGAGCGCACAGCTTTTGTGAAGTCGTTAATAAAACCTTGAAGAAAATGTTACGCTAACAAAAGCAAAAAAATAGAAACGTAATGATATGCTAAAATATACGCTTACCATAGTAAAAAATTTATAAAAAAATTCTTGATTTCTTGAATAGCTTTCCTTCTCTTTGTAAATAAGAACCAAACCATTTTAAAAATCGAAATCTCTTCAAACGACACACATACGTATGATAATTTTAAATTAATGTATATTAAGTATACGTCCTGGCACCCAATATTAAAACTCTTTAAAAATGTAAACAAAGTTTTTACTTCATAAATAAAATTTTATATTACTTATTCGCACTTTTACCTTAAACTCTTTATTACATACATACTTTGTGTTTTAATAATCGGCAGGGCTTTGGGCTTAGTTTACTTTGTTTTAAATTTTATTCCAAATTTCCTTTATTAAATTTAATTCAAACTATAGTTGTATGTCTTTTATATGAAAGAAGTTTTAAGACTTTTATTAAATAAGTTCAGAAGAAGGAGAATAAAAATTGTTTTTTAAAGAACTTTAACTTGGGTGCAAAGGGAACAAAACAAAACATTTTTTGTCAACCTCTTTGGAAAACAAACAAAAGAAAGGTTATCAAAGTTGTGAAACACAACAACAGTGTTAACGAACTAAAAACATATACTATAATGCTACAAACAACACATTTTATATACTTGTTATCATTTAAATTTTTTTGAGATTTTGTTACAAAGTTGTTTTGCCTCCTTTGTTAAAGATCACACTTTTTGATATAAGACAAGAAAGGGATAAGAAATACAAAATTAATAACAAAATGAAAAACATAGAAATAAGGCATTTTGATTAAAAAACCTGAGTTTGAATAAATAAAAATTCCTCAAAATAGAAATAGTGACATATAAATATATAAAAATATATTAAAAACAGATAAAAAATATTTCACCCTTAAAATATTTACTTCTCAAAAAAAATATTTTTAAATACTTTAAATCAAATTACTTACTTTACAGTTTTATCTTTAGTTCTCCTTCAGGCAACATTATTTATTCAAAGTTAAAAACAATGATTTATAAAAATCCTTTCTTTTAAAATCAGTCAGTCCTTACCGTTTTTTTTTTTTGTTTTAAGTGAGCACAAATTGTTTAGCAAAAGTTTTAAAATATTTCCTAGGACAAGCAATAAAACAAAACTTAATATAACTAGAGATTTAAGTGCCATATAAGAAAATTTAGAAAAGGGGTTAAATTCTTATTTCTGTTATGGGGATTCTTTGTTTTTTTTTTAATTGAAAAGAATTTGACTTTTTCTACCACTTTCTCTTGATAAAAAATTTTTATTTTTTTGATAATTTGTTTCTGAAGTTTATGTTGCTTTCATTTTTGTTACTATTGCAGCAGCTTGTATACGGTTTATTATTGATGTTGTTGTGTATCTGCATGGTGCAGCAGTTCCTAAAGAAGTCAACAAGTAGAAATATCTTGGTCATAAAATATGATTACACAGAAAATCAATATTGTTGATTATCTATTGTAAGACAGAGAGAGAGTTGATTTTCAGTGTTATTTTTTAATAAATATCCTTGTTTTGTGTGGCTAAAATGAGTGTATAAATTTTTTAGAAAATTCAATTTTAAGAAAAATAAAAAGCAATTAAGTAATATTTTACTTTATTGTCAGATAGAATTAAATAAAATTTTAAGAAATTTTTTTTAATATTCATTAACAGGATATATAGAATTCGATTGCAAATTTTAAAAAATCCTTTTTAAATTGTGTATAAAGAAGAATTTTGTAAATATATTTAAAATAACAATAAAAAACAAATATCAATAAAGGTGTCCTTACAGAGACAAAAAAAAATAATAATCATAAACATGACTTAAACTAATTGAAACCTTTGTTGGGTTGTTGTTAATATTTCATTGTAAGTCAGATTTAACATCCATAAAAATTTAATTTTATTTGATGAGGTGGGTGTCTTTTAAACAAGGCTTTTGTTATACTCAGTTATCTATTATCTACTCTAGCGAAGTTTACCAAACACAAAGCAGGAAACACAAAATCGTTATTTCCTCCATATAAGGCAAAAATAAATGGCCCAAAAGACAGCAAGTTGTGTACCCGCGCAAACTCTAATATTTTGCAGATAACCAAAAGATTTAAATTAGGATTTCGAAACTTAAATCCTTATGAAATCCAAAGATAAGTGATTATATGTACTTTTCACATTACGAAAGATGTCTGAGATAAATGAGCGCGGCTATATTGAAACAATTTAAAATCAAACAGCATTTGCTGGATGTCTTCTCTCAGCTTTAAATCAAGAAATTGATATTCGTATGGAACATATTTTTTAGAACTTTGGAATTTCCTTAGCTTATTAATGTCTAGATTTTTTATAACCAAAGATCAGCTTAGATATTTTTTTAAAATCATTTTGTCGGCGCTTACGTACTAGAACTTTCGCCGGATTAACTTTTCAGGATCTATTTTGTATGACTCTGTATTCCACATGAGACTGAACGTAATTTATAGTTCTAAATTATTGACCAGCTTATCAGAATAAATTTCAAAAGAGTATTTCTTTACGAAAAATATTTCACGCAAGAAATTTTTTGAGATTTATGCTTTATTTGATATATCCTCAGTATACTAAAATAATCACCGTTTTCTCACAAAATTAAATGAAATATGTTTATTCAATTTAAACTGTTAAACAAATTAAAATATGAAAAATATGTAACTGCTTAGATTACTTACCGTTAAAAACACTGGAAGGAATCGATGATTGTCTTAGTGGGCTTGTTTAACAAACATGAAAAAAATTTTGTTTTAGAAAAGCCTAAGAAGAAAAAATTTCAAGGTAACTTAGACATATTTTGGAGGTAAACAAAATACCGCAACTAACAGAATACTAAGAATACTCAGGCATGACTTTTCAAAAATATTTTTTAAATTTAACTCTCAGTCAAATGCTTTATAAGTCAAGTATTTGCAAAAGTTTTTCTATATGTATACCTCGAACGATGTAGAACGTTCCTCCTGTATAGCGTTTTTCCTTTGAAAAGATAAACGAAGAGCAAATTTCTTAAAAAAGTCAACACTTTGAATAAATTTTTAATTAAAAAATGTTTTCTAAGACAATTGGAAAATTTTAAACATTTCTTTATAGGCACGTTTACCTTTTAGTATTTTTTACATTTTAAAATGTTTTAATATGTTTAAAATAGTTTCATTTTTTTCGGAACTAAAAGAGCGTAGGTAAAAAAAAAAAATTGTAAAAGCCCACACACATAAGTAGCTAAAAAAAACGTTGTAAATATTTTAGCAAAATCAAAAAATATTTTTTTTAATAATAGAAATTCTTATTTGTAATACTTTAATACTTAATAATACTTTAAAAAAAATTTATAAAAATTAAAGGGTTTAGTTAACAGAAACCCCAAAAGAAGTATACCTCAACTTTATCAATGCTTAGAAACTCGTTTAAAAATACTTTTATTTTAACTCAAAAAGGCGCAGGCTTTTATTAAAACTCATACATGTACACAAAATCAATATACAATATATGTATATTTTAAAATAAACATTTTAAAGGTAAAACTTCTATCGAAAAAAAGTGAAATACATGTGTGACATATTTTCAATATTTATATTTAGGTTTTATCTCACTTTTCTATGACACTTCAGTTTGAGCTTTAAATTCAATAAAAGTCAGTTTTTAAAATAAATGTTATCTCTAGGATCATCATTAACTAATAATGAATAAATTTAAAAAAGTCGTCCTCAGAAAACTAAAGTAAAAATGTAAAAGAAAAAGCCCCAACCAGAAAAATGACATGACGACTGTCATTATCCATAGAAATTATCTGAACAATAAAGTCTTAGCAAAATGGAAGAAAAAACTAACGAGAACAATTCTATTAACACATACAAATCCACGAATGAATGAATAAATGACCGTTTGTCTATTATTGTGTCTGTCTGAATAAATGTTTGTCAAAGGCTGTTTGTGGGTATGTGTCAAACAAATAATGGTTGTTTGCTTGGCGGGCAGCTCTTGCAATTGTTGTATGTAAGTAATTCTGAATTCAATGTCTGTGTTACAAGTTGTTTTTGATTTTGACATTTTTATTTAAACTTTTAAAGAATTGCAAATGGTTTAATCGTTAACGTTTAATATCTTTGTTAGTATTGTTTTTTGTGTAAAAATAAAAAAAGTTTGAAAAACTGTTTGTTGAACAGTTGTTTTAATACAGAATAGATTTAACAAAAGTAACAAAAAAGTAAACGAAAAAATTTACATGAAGAAAATTTTTAAAGACTGGTAAAAACATCAGTAATAAATGTAGCATCAAACTGCATAGAAAAAAATCAATAATTTAGCTTTAAAGTAATAACATTGTTTAAATGAATTATTTTTATAATTTAAAACATTCATAAAACATGCAAACACTAAACTGATTTTTTTATGCCTTCTCCTAATTGTTTGGTTCCCACAGCTTGCCGGTTATGTTTTTATATATCTGTGGTTACAAGCAAAAATGTCCTAAGTCGAAAAACATACTTTTGAAATAATTCCGTTTTTGAATAATATATGTACAATTATTGCTAAAGCAAAAAGTTAAATATAACTGAACACATATTACTGTGCAATATTTTGAAAAAATTGGTAATTTAACTTAAAGTAGTTAATAAAATCCTAAACAATTAAAATTTAATTTTTATTGAAAATTATAAATGTTAGTTCTAAAAGTTTATAACCACTTATTTTTTTATTTATATTGAGCAATTAATTTTTCTTCAGTTTATACAAACTTAAATAATTATCGCAAAATAAAAATGGAGAAGGAATGGGTATTACTGTTCTCCAACTAATGGTTCGTCATGCCAAGCATCTATGTCCCAAATGTTTCCAAAATGGTGCCAAATTTGCGGTCAAATAATTTTTGCCTTATATGTCAACTAAACGGCAACTAAAGAGCTCTTCAACCATATCAGTGGCAGTTGTGTCACAGTTTCCTGAAAAGTAGTGCGGTCCACCAAAAACTTTCTACAGTTACTTGATTTGCATCAAGTCTTCAAGGTCTCTAAAGTCTAAAGAATAGCTAATGTTTACCTTTATAATGCTTATATACGTCTTATCTCCAGCAGAAAAACCATACGCTCCTCATAGAGTCACTCGTATCGAAATAAAAATACCTTTCAGCAATTGTTTAAAGCATTGGCCTCTCAAAACTGTCATCTCAGATACTGAAGTACGTCTTAGATTCCAGGACTATCCTAGAACCCATAAGATCAAATTTCTGTTATATCTAAGTGTGACCAGCCTAAAAATTTAACTTTTTAACCTGACCAAGCTTCTTTCTATCATTTCTATTACCCAGTAGTCAGCCGTGGGGAGTATGACGTCTTTCTCTGCTTGACCTTTACTTCTTCTGGCACTTGTGATGCCAATCAAATCACCTCCTTGTACCTTCGGAAGAAGTTTCCTATGCGAGTATATCTAATGTCTAAGTACAATAATTTCTACACCAAAAACTCGAAAAGCCACATTTTCGAACTCCAAAGTAATTTTAAAATTTAAAAAGTTTCGTTTTTATTAAGTTTTTATTAAAAACAGTCTTTAAGATCCATTGTAAACTAAAAAATTAATTTTGATATGTCCCTAAGAGTTTTTGTCTTTCTTACATAAGAAACATCAATTTGTATAGAGGGTTCTCAAATATATATTTAGTAAGATTAAAAGGATAGCTGCGATTGTTATTACATCAGCTCTCAGAAGAATTCTACAAGCTGCCACTAGTTTGGAACTTTCTGTAAGAAGCACTTCTTTAAAGAGCGCTTTGCAGCTTAAGGACCGGCTAACTTGAACCCACACCTTTTGAATGTATGGCAGCGCTAGTTACCTTTTCAACAAACATCAATTTATACTGACGGTTCTAGGATTAGGATCAAAGGGGTCCGGAAAAATGGCAGTATCGCAACTTTCTCTACTTGCTTTCACTGTGTGAGTATTTTAAAGAACAAAGGGATACTTTTAGTATAAGGCAAGTAGGTACTGGGCTTAGGCTTGAGGGTATTGAAACCCCTATACAGGGTGGGCCAAAAGAAGCCAAGTGGTGTAAAAGATTAATAATTTTTTCGTTTATGAATTTTTTTTTATTTTTTCTTTTACATTATATAATATATACAAAAGGGAAATTTTTTTACACTAAGTATGAAAAATGGTGTCTCTTAAATGACAACTGTTTTCAGCTTCGCACTGATGGGCTCTTTTTAGAGCATTTTCCATAATATCTTTCAAAACTTATGGCTGTAGCGTTCGAATTTCTGCAACAATGTTTGCCTTGAGCTCAGGGATTGTCTCTGGCTTGTTTACATACACTCGCTCCTTCAAATAACACCAAAGAAAACAGTCGGGTGCTGTCAAATCTGACGATCGCGCTGGCCAAATAATTTCAGAATTTCTGGAAATTATTCGCCCTCAAAAAATTTTACTTAAAAGTGCCATTGTGTCTCGGGCAGTATGGGCAGTGGCTCCGTCCTGCTGAAACCACATACCAGGTCTGTCTTCAAGAGCAGGGCGTAAAAAATTTTCTATCATAAACCAATACCGCACTTCCATCTTCATTCTCGAAGAAGTAAGGCGCAATGACATTTTCAGATGTGATTCCACACCATACTGTACACCTGATGGGGTGCAATTGGCGTTGATGAATGGCTCTTGGATTTTGAGAACCCCAGAATCTACAGTTCTACTTCTTATTGATCTCTGGTTTAAATAATAAAAATCCATTGTTCTGGTTCTCTGTTCAGTTGTGAACCTCTGCATTATAAATTCTGCAAGTGTTGTCTATATAATCTGAATGAAAAATAAAAAAAAAATTAATAAACGAAAATGTTATTAAAATTTTACACCCCTTGGTTTCTTTTGGCCCACCCTGTAGAAACAAAATTCAGTAAATAGAGCCTGAGAACTTTCAAGGTTATTCTCAACAATCACTATAATAAACCTTTTTAACCTGGCAACCAAACACTGCGAGGACAAGGACGACTTCAAGATTTTCCAAAAGGTAAGGCCGGCCCCTTAGCAGCTTTTTTTATTGACCTTTTCTCGATTTAATCGGATTGTAACCTTAATGAAAAACATGAACAATTGTATCTGAGTGTAGTATATCTTCACCTCTAGGATTCTAATCTGGCCCTAAAATCTATCTACCTTCTCAGAACAGACCTCAAACAATATATAAAATCCCATATTTGTACCAACTAAACTCTCTTTAAGTAAATTCAGAATTGCTGTACAAGACTTTGTCTTTATTACAAAATTTTTATAAACATTGCTTAGACTTTGGACAATGTAATAACGAATAACGGTTAAAATAAGCAATGGCTTATTTAATTGTTAGAGCCTTTGGGGAGAAAACATATACATACGTTCACAAAAAACTTAGCTAAATATAAAAATAAAAAACAGCTTAACAAGAATTATCGGTAGCTTTTAAATATCTGTACATAAAACTTATATATTTAAAAATAATAAAATATCTTATTTGCTTCACCATAAGTATATGGCACTATTAAGACAATAAACCAAAAATGTTAAACATTTTGATTTTAGCCTACTTTCAATCATGCTTAATATAAGATGTGGCAGAGTTTCACAAAAAATAAAAACCAAATCAAATAATTTGCAATGACCTTATAATCCTTTGTGCTACAAAAGTTGTAAAAAATACATTCAAATAAATAAGATTAATTTTGTATTATTAAAGACATAAAAATTATGTTTTAGGGAAAATAAAACAGCGTTAGCGTGTTTTGCACTGACCTTTTTACTAATATATTCTATTTATTACATTTGCGATAATTATAATTATTATACGTTTTGTTGTGTGTTATATAATATATTTGAATATTTTTTATTATAATTTTATTACAAGTTTTTATTACTTTAGTTTTTTTAACACTAGTTTATGTATTAAAAAGGAACTTTTTGTTTGTTTTAAGGAGTTTTCATTGTTTCCTGCTGATATTTTTCGCAGTAAAATAAGTGCGATAAAAAAAAGTTAAGTATATTGGGCTAAAAAAAGAGAAATAGCTATCATTGTAGAAAACTAAATTTACTGCTTTTAATATAAATTGATTTGCAAGCCAAGAGCCATATCAAAAAAGAAAATCCCAGTTTTTATATAAAATTATCTTTAAAGAAATCCGCCCTATAAAAACTTTTTATTTTAAGGATTAAACAAAATCCTTAAAACTGCCGTTATTACTATCCCTTACCTATATACTCTCCCGGTAAAAACACAATAATTTATTTCAACATATCAAAAGGTAATAAAAAAACAAAAAATTATTTTATGCTTTTGTATACAGTTATGATGGATTTAAGGATGGCTCTGCATTACAAATAACATTGAGGCAAATAAAAAAGGGGCGCCAACCATATAAATACAAAATAAAAAACCTTTTGATATTGGTTGCAAAAAAGAAAAAAGGGATTACGCTAAATTTAGGCGTTTTTAATCTGCTGTATGCTTTTAAGGATAAAAGATGAAAGCAATGAAGTTTAAAAAAAGGTTGATGGTTATATATCATTTCCTTGTTAAAAGTGAACAAAAAATTTCTTTAGCTTTAAACAAAACAGAAAAGTTGTTGATTAAAAAAACAATATAATCAATGTTCCAATTTAAGATCATAGAAAGGTTATTAGCAATACAATGAGGAATCTCTTTAAAAAACTTGTTTCTTTTAAATCCTTTTAAAAATTAAAAGAAACTAACACAAACTGATTTAACAAGCCTTTTCTTTCTTAACATTTCATTAAATCAGCAACATCAACGGATGCCTGGGTAAGTTTTTTTTTATTTTCAGTCGTGATTCCTTGAAAGTTTTCTTTTTAATTAGTCCTGTTAAGAAATCAATCCATTATAAAATACAAAAAAGGTCTTAATTTCACTTAAATCGTTGGTTAAATTACTTCGTTTTATCTTTAATCACGGCCAAATTTTCTCTCTAATTTTCATTGACATAATTAGAGGGCTGTAAGGCTAATCAAAGTATTTATTTGACCCTTTGCTTTGTGCTTTTTTCAAAGTCTATATGGGTCTATATATGACCGTTTAAAATTTGTACACTTCATTTATAACGCAATTTTTATGCATGTTATTCTACGTTAGACTGTATTGAAATAAATTACAATTTTCCAAAATTTGTATAGGAGCCTCTTTAGACGATGGAGATAAGGCGTAAGTATGTTCAAGGAATAAGTTTGGGAGGGAAAAATAATTGTGGTCGGTATCTAAGGATGTAAATGGGGAAGTTATCGACGTTTTAACATGATTTTTGTATATTTTGTATGGAAACCCCCAAGATGATGGTGGTAGGGGTTAACTATGTTCTAGGAATATGTTTAGGAGGGATCACTAATGGGAATCCGTGGCACATTTTAGGCCTCTTAAAGTGACTCCCAGGAAGTTATAAGTGTTTTATCCTAATTTTTTTCAAATTTTGTATGACAGCCCTGTAAGCAACTTAAGATAGGGGGTTAAAAAGTACCCCAAAAATGTTTGAAAAGAAAAATTAGTTTGGACCGGTTTAGTATTTGACCTTTTAAAGAGCCCCCGGGAAGCTGTAGCGATTAAAAAAAATTAAAAAAATTAAATTTTTTATGGCAACTCTCTTAGAGGGCGGACAAAGTGTGTAGATGTGTTTCACAAAAATGTTCGTGAAAGAAAATTACACTCCACCCATGTAGGGACAACTCTGGGGCATTTGTACGTGTTTTTATGTACAAATTTTAGAGATTTAAATTTTTGTTCAGTCAAAGTTTGCAAACATTTTTAATTTAAAGGAATGTAATGATTGTAGACTATGTCAGAAAGAGTTTAAGGGAAAAACAAACACATTATTTGTTATATATTATACTAAAGTGAGAGCAAGGCACGATCAAACTGAAACACTTGGATTGAGTTTTAAGTAACGAAATTTAATAAGATATGACCTAGTGATAGAAGGACAACCACTTATATTAGCCATACTTCCAATGGATTAACAGCTATTATCTTGGCTTATTAAAAATGTTCATTAGTAGAAAATGTTTATAAGAAAAATTAAAAATAATCATAAAACGTAGACTAGCAATATTCGTAATCTTACGATTGAATATACTCCAAGTTGTCAAACATAAACTAAGTTAAGAAGCCATTCACATTGAATTTTAAACACTGGAATATACAAATTAAACCATTAAAGGTACCATATCTGCGTGAAAGACACGTAAATTAAAAGACAGTTTTGATAAAAACTCAAATAAAATATTCAATACACGTAATATTATTTGTGTTACAAAAATTATGTCACAATGTGTTAGCAAGGATACTCTACCATAAAGAATATTTATCGATAATTCCACAGAAAATTTATAAATAAAAGCGAAATTGTGTAAAATTTGTCCGCTCTTGAACCGCTACATATGCATTATGTAAGTTTTTTGAACTTAGTTTTCTGGAATTTACTTTATTGTTTTTTTACTTTAAGTTTAGAAAGCAATATATAAAGTTTTTTTTTCTCAACAATGACTATGAGTTGTGCTTATGTCACTATTGGTTTCCGTTTGGATGACAATAATTTTCATTGGTTTTTTTTTATCAATATTTTTTTCCTGACCTGTCTGCAGCTGTTTTTTTTTTGTTAGTTTTCTTACGCACACATGCATATGTACATAAGTGCATATTTTTTATAAAATATAAGTCCCTTAAGCAATTTTGATTTAAAAATGTACCAGTGAGTTATGCAATTTTTTGAAAGATTATGTTAGTAAAAAAAGATTTAACATTAGCTGGCAGAACTATTAATTTATCTAGGTTCGTAACTGGTGTATATTTCGATCTTTATTCAAAATTACTAGAACAAATAAGATTAAATAAAACTTTTCATTGATTCTCCCACTAAATCGCCAGTAGGTTTTAACCAAATTCTTGAAAAATCTCATGAATATTTTCTGCCTTTATATAATAACCTCAATAAACTTATTGAGAATTATTATAAATAAACCAAAACATTCAAGAGTGCCTTTAGAAAACTCATTAACCCATTTTTCATTATCTAACGGGTTTGATTTTCTTTGTCCTTTTGGGGACTAAATCCTGAATTATATTTAAAAAATTTTAATAAAAAAAACTTAAAATTATTTTAGCTATTTTTTTTTATATAAAATAATCGTGAGGTTATTGCAATTTTTTGCTAAAAAATTATTATTGTATTATAATTTTTGTTATTAAATAATTATTTAAAATTAGTATATTTTGATAGTTTTTTTTTTCAAAATTTAATAATCTTATTTTAAACGACTTTTCTCTCTTTCACAGGAATCACAATGGGACCTAAATATCTAACATATGGGTGCTGCACTTTATCGTTTTTTTGTTCTGGAAAAATTTTTGACAATATAAATACATAGAAAATTCAAACAATTAACTCGAATATAACCAAATTTTTTTATACAAAAGAAAAACTAAACGACGTTTTATATAATATCTGCTGATAAGGTAAAAGAAGTGTCTTTAGACATAATTTGTTTAGAGGCATTATGTAGGCACGTTGTACATTATTATATGGGTGCATATCTACCTACCAAATGTAAATATGTATAACCGACTGTTAATTTTTATACCCTTCACATAAATGATATGGAGTTTCCTTAAATCCTATCTGCGACCCCATAGAGTATATATTTCCCTGGTCCTTATAGACAGGGAAGACGATTAAGCGATGTTCGTCTGTCCCTGGTTACGTCTTAGGGTTAAAGTAAACTTTTTGAAGCCATCCAATGTAGACTACCTCTACTTATTTCTATAAAATTTGTACATCAATTCCTTTACCACTGCTCTAGAGTTGCCCCTACACGGGTAAAATGCTAGACCAGCTTCCATTAAATTTTTCTTATTGTGGAACATACTTACCATCTTACTGCAGCCCTTAACAGGGTTTTCACACAAAATTTAAATTTTATAATTTTGTTTTTCAATCGCTCTCACAGCTTACCAAGTGCTCCTACAAAGCTCAAATGTAGGACCGATCCTAGTATTTTTTTTATAGATTTTGTTGAACATACTTACCCCCTATATCTAGCCATAATAGGGTTTCAACACAAAATTTAAAAAAAATTAGGTTAAAAACCCCCTACAACTTCTTTGGAGTCGCCCTAAAAAGAATAAAATGTATCACAGACCCCAAATATTTTTTCCTCAATCATAGTCCTAGAACATACTTACCCTCTATCTTTATCATCAAAGGGGGTTGCCATGCAAAATTTACAAAAATGATGTTAAAACGCCCATAACGTTCCCAGAGTTGGCCCTAGAAAAATAAAGAAAATCAAAGCCGACCCTCATTAACTTGCCCTCATATTCCTAGAACAAACCTTCCCTTTGTCTCCATTGCCTAAATGTGCCTCAATCCTCCGCCTACAGCTTTCAGGGTACGCAACACGCTATGAAGGGTGTTTAAGATTCGGCATAGTAGAATATAGAGCTTTTACTTGTTTTAATTCCTACGGAAAACCTAACTAACTGTTAACCGTAAGCTACACATATTCCAACACATATTATGGTATAAAAACATTATTATTCAGTGCTAAATATAGAAACGTAAATAAAAAAGTCCCATTATATTTTTCCCCTGCTTCGAAACAGGTATTAAATGGCTTGGTTTCAGAGAGAAAGCAGAAAAATATATTTATAAAATGCTAAAGTGGAATTAAAGCCTTTGCTGGAAGCAAGAAAATTGGAACTAATGTAGCATATCCATCAAAATGTCGTAAAAATGAAATCATATACAATCAGGACACGTTCGCATAACAAAACAAATGCACCTTAGCCTTACACATACATAAATCTAGATACTTTCTATTTTTATACCAATTTGTGTATTTTTTATATACATGCAGAAGGATAACGTTACATACCTTAACACAACTACTCTTAAATTTATTTTTCAGACTTAAGCATGATTTGAAAATGTGGTAAATAAAACAACAACCGGAAGTAAGTCATTGAAAGATAACCCGATATGTCACTGCGGTAGATATGTCTGTACGTGGCTGGTATTTGTTAGATGATTCAAAGTGCTGGGGTAAACAGAAAAGAATTCTTAAACAAGAAAGCATAAACACAAAAATAACGAACCGTGTGCTAAATTAAATGACTAAAATAAAACAACTGGCAGCAACAAAAAATCGTACAAAAATATGCACATGTGTGTGTGTGTGCATATGAATAAAGGGAAAACATACGACAAGCAGTAATTCGATAATTTTTTGTTAAAAAGAATTGCTGACTCTTTTTTAAATGTCACAGTTAGGAAGTATTATTATTATTGATTGATACAACAATTAATAAGAAGTTTAGTAACTTGTTGTGCTTTTTATATTATTTAATATCCTTTATAATTAACATTTTCCCTTTTTGAATATGTAATGTATGATATTTTTCTAAATAATAAATATAATTTAATATAAGTATGTTTTAAGTTTAAATACTTTATAAAATTGATAGGGGTAAATTATATTTATGTAAAGAAGTAATTTAAATAATTTTTAAAAATTTTGAAATTCCAAAAATTAATTAATAAAAAAGTTTTAATTCACCAATATGAGGGTTTCGTTTTTTATTTCGGGACTAGAAAAGAAAAACAAATATTAATCATCAAAAATCACTTTGTTTGTTTTTTAAAATATTCCCCATGAAGATCTATACACTTTTGCATGCGTTCGAACCAATTGTCGAAGCTCTTTTGCCACTCTGATAGAGGGATTTCCAAAACATGCATTCTAAATACAGCAACCGCTTCATCAGCTGTCGAAAAACGTTGACTTCTAAGTTTGTTTTTTAAGAACGGGAATTAAAAGAAGTCATTCGGTGTCAAGTCAGGACTAAACGGTGGATGACTGGTCAAGTCGATATTTTAGGTGCTTAAAAATGCAGTTATTTAAGCCGATGTGTGTGAGTTCGCATTGTCGTGGTGAAAAGTGATCCATCTTCGGCGGTTGGTTTTCTTGATTTCTTTGAAGACAACTGGCAAACAAATGGTTGTGTTCCACTCAAAATTCACTGCTCTGCTTTGTTCTAGTGATACGGTTGCAACATATCCAGTTTTCCCGAAAAAACTTGCAATCATTTGCTTAGAAGTGCTCGTGCGCGAAAAACTTTTGTTGAATTTGACTCATCTTAAAACACCCATACAGTCAACTGCTGTTTACTTTCTGGATCATATGCGTAAGTCCACGGTTCATCGCCTGTCATGATATTATAGACGTGTTCCGAAGCACCGCGGTCGTATTTTCTAAGCATTTCTTTCGACCAATCGACACAAGCCTTTTTTTGAGCGATTGAAAATTTGTGTGGGATCCATCGCAAAAAAAATTTTTTGACAGTCAAATGTTTATGCAATATTGAATGTATGCTGTTCCCACTAATGCCTAAGGTTGTCTCAATCTCACGATAGGTCACATAACGATCAAACAATATCAGTTCACGCACAGCATGAATGATTTTCGGAACAACAACTGATTTTGGACGACCTTCACGAAATTCGTCTTGGAGTGATCTACGACCATGATTAAACTCAGCATACCATTGATAAACACTGGTCCTTAATGGAGCTCAATCGCCAAAAAATAGAATTGAGTTCATCCATGCACTGCTGCTGAGTTAACCCATGTCGAAAGTTGTAAAAAGTAATCGCACGAAAATGCTCACGATTTAATTCCATTTTTGGGTCGAGAATCTTTCAAGTTACTGTAAACAACACAAATAGAGCTCGTATGTCAAAACGTACTTATAACGTAGAAAAGTCAAACTTTACGATAGGGCTGTCAGTTGTTAAATGTCAACACTAGTGTAGTCAAGTCCCGAAACATAAAAGGCAACCCTCGTATCACACAATTCGCTTCTGGTGTTTTTTCAATAAGTTCCAAGAATATTTTATTCGTCTGGCGGCATAAGCTCAAAAAACTTACATATTTTTTTACTTTTAAATTTTTTTAAATTATTTTTTCTTCAAAGATTGCATGAGATACTGAGACAATTTTGAGGTAAGACTTTGTGAAAATATGCCCCCTTATTGTGAGTGTCAATGGCGGCACAATTTACGTCGACGGCATACTCACGGCATTGACGTTGCCAATATTGACGGTTACCGATTACTATTGTCTAGGAAGTTAATTGAGGCGAATTTATGCCGGACTCGACCCAAACTGACTTCGTTTTTGTCAACAAACTTTTTGCTATTGACAAAAAAAAATTTCTGTAGAAATTGCTTGCAATTACATTTTTTTTAATAATATGGAAAAGAGTTAAAAATTACAAATTCTAAGCAGCTTAAGACCCTTATTGTTGAACTTGAAAATAACCCTAGTTTGCCAAAAGGCTTTAGTAGAAGTACGACTCCTCAAAGTTTTAAAGAAGAGTGGGAAGAAATTACTCTTATACTTTATTCAAGTGGACCTCCAATTAGAGACAGCCAGGGTTGGCAAAAGAATGGAATAATTTTAAGTTATGTACGTATTTTAAATTTAGCATATTTTAAGGTTTGAAGAGTTTTTTAACTAAAACTTAATAAAAATTGTTTACAGGATCTTCATATGAAAATCATGAACAAACCGTAAACCCAAATATACTTTTTAGATTATGTTTTTATTGAACAATATTGTACAAAATTTTTAAAAGGACACGCATTTAAAAACATTTTAAAATTTACCTTTGAGATAACCAGAAATGAATATTTTCATATCTTGATTTTTTATGCTTTGAAAAAAATGTAAAAATGATTTTTAACTTCTCAAAATACGCCCGTGCTGTTAATGGGAGTTTTAGATTTCCTTTTAATAACAGCATATCTTAAGTGTCTTTGTAATTAAAAAAGATTAAAGGAAAAGACAAGTTTTATAGCCTTTTACCAAAATTTTCTTTGTTTTTAAATTCAGAGAATTCCCTTGAAATTCGTTCTTTTTAATTTATTTGAAAAATATAAATTAAAAATATTTTTACTTTGTAGATTAAGTTTTGCATTTTGCTTAGATTTACTTCTTTGAAAAACAGTTTTAATCGACAAGATTTCAATTAAAAATAAACACAAAATTCAAATCTTACAAACATGAGCTACTTTTTATAACGACAAAATTGTTTCAATTCAAGGTAGCAAAACAGGAGAAAAATATTATTTTATTTTAGGAAAAAAAACGGGTACAACAGTTTGTCATTTTATTTGAAAAATACTTTTTTTCTTGTCGGTAAAAAGGTGAATAAAAAAGTTTAAATTATGCTTTTAATCTTGAAGTTTGCTTGAGATTTTATCTCTTGTGTGAATGTGGGAAAACTCAGGCCAAAAAAGTTTGTTGCTTAATGTTTATAGTTTCTGCTAAAACATCAAAGATTTTTTTGAATGGACTTTTGAATTTTTTTTAAGCAAACATTTAACAAAAGGAAACGCTATATTTGGAACATAAAATTTTGAATCTACATTTTTAAAAGTAATTTAATGTTGCCTTAAAAAAATTCTTATCAAAAATTGATTTTTAATTTTTGTTATAAATAAAATACCTAAAAAAATGTCTTTTTTTTTTGTTGACTCTAAATATCAATCTGGCTCCTTCGTTGTGGTAAATGGCGCCTAACTTCATATTTTAGGACTTAAACAATGAAAAAAGTACCAAACATTTTCATATATTTTTGGAGCGCTTTGAATCCCCAGTCAAAGTATGTTCTTATTTTAATTGGCTTAAAATTTTTTGGTACCAAAATATTTTTCTAACCTTTGACCAAAATTTTAGAAAATGTTCAGACTATGGCCCGTTTGTTGTTTTAAGCAGAATATAACAATTTAAAATTTTTTTTTTGTATAAATAATATTGGAAGATGAAAATTACTTTATTTTTCCTTTTTTCCCGATTGGGTCTCTAAGTTTACAGAAATCCCTACTAAGTAGATTTGTGCTTGAAAGTGGTAGACCCGGTGAAGCTTTAGCTTCACGTTTTGAGGCTGTCCGTTGATTACTTAACCATTAAGTGATTCAGTTAGTCTTTAATACATAAAATTTATTTTTTTAATTTAGATTTAAAAAAAATGTATTTCGCCCTTAGTGTAATACTTTTTTAACCGAAGGCTTTAAAGTAAAATATATATTTCATCAAATATTTTTTTAATCAATATTTTTCTAAAATATTTGTCTTATTTGTGGTTCAATAATTGGTTTTATTTAGCAAAAGAATTTAATCCAATAAATATTTTATTTTCTTAAAGACCTTTTATTAACAATGTTTCAGTGTATTTACTAAGAAATTCCTACTTTCAAAACAATTTATTGATAAAATTTCTTGTGCTTGTATTTAAGAAATTAAAAGTTTGTCCCTCTAAATATTTGCGTTCAACCCCAAGTTATAACAGGCAGATGTCGTATGTTTTAAAGCAAAAAAAAAACACAAAAAATCCAATAATAATACATTCCCTTTTTATGTCAAAATATAAGTCCTTTCCAATTCCAGTTAAAATAAAATGAAAAAATTAACAAGCTAAAATATATTAAAAAAAAAAAGGAATCGCATCATTTGTTGTGTATCGTATTTTAGAGCCTAAATAAACACTGCTTTGGCAAAAAAAAAAAAAGTAAAGAAATATCAACAATTTACTTTTTCCTTTTTTAACTTTTTAAGAGATCCTTAGGGATAACAAAAATAAATATGTAGACATATTATTACTATTAAATACATTTTGCCCCTTAAAATATAACAAAATTCCTTATACTCACATGTACCCACAAACACACATACCGGCTTTGATGCTGTAAAATAAAAGTTAAACCACGCCATATTAAATGCCACATTAAATGACAAAACAGTAAAAAACGATAAAAATCTATAAAAGAGAAAAAAATTTCTTTTATGTTTTGAAATTTATTTTGTTTCCTTGCTTAACTTTTATCATTTGACATATCTTTAAGGAAATGCCGCCAACAAATCAGCAAGAAAAATCAAAACCAGGTAATTGGGAAGGAAGAAGGAGATCAGTAAGATTTGGGGAAAAGCGATAACGTATGTGGGAAAAATTGTCGGCAATATTGTGTTGAGTTTTAAGAATTTTGGTTAATAAGTATTTAAAAATGGGATTTTCCTGTCAACTGCGAAACGTATCGGACGTATAAAATAAAACAAAAGAAAGCTCGGAGAAATATTTTAAAAATAATTTTCAAACAATTTGAATTTTAAAAGAAACAAATTTTTTTCTGTTTTTTTTTTTTTGTGATATTTTTTTATTTAAACCAAATATTACGGAGAAAATCGAGTAAAAGAAACTAATTAGTATCTGTGAAATTAACAAACGACAATGGAAGGTGATACATCACTCTTCCAAACTGGAGGTCGACCTCCTAATCCATCTAATGGTAATGTGCCTACGGAAAGTCGTGATTTACTGTCTAACGAATCTAAGGGAAAAATGCTAGCTGTTAGTCAGAAGGGGCTGGCTATTTCCAAAGAGCGATGTGATAAAATGAATGCTAAGGCCGCAGGCTTTCGGCTCAAGGAAACTCGTTTAAATAAAAACAAAGCTTCTGGTAAGAATCTTCAGCTTTCTTCACAGTTATTTGATGCTGTTTTTGAAAACAGTCAAGCGGATAAGGTACATAATTCCAACAATAATTTCAACAACAACAATGCAACAATTTTGGAGGACATTCAAGTTTCAAACATTCCAATGCAGGAGGATGAAGTTCATACGGATCAGGAAAATTTTTCGATTTGCTCGTTGGATGATGAATTTACAACTGTCAAAAACAAAAAAAGGAAATGTCAAGGTGACGTAAGTCTCAATGCTTCAAAATTTCAGTTTAAAAATTTAGATAAGGTAGTTTATAATGTAAATTGTTCAAATAAGTTTTCATTACTGGGTGATTTAAATGTCGAGTCAAACGAACCAAAAATTACCGAAAGTTCCGGTAGTAGAAATATTAACGTCAATAATGATTTGTCGATGCACAATTTAAAAACAAAGGGTTATTGCCCTCCAATTTTTCTCGAAAATGTAAATGTTAAAACCCTAATTGACCAGTTAAAATTAAAAAACGTTGAATTTAAAATTAAAAACCAATCTAAATATAAAAGTAAGTTGTATTTTAAAGACGCATCTGCACATTTAGAGATGATGCAACTATTAAAGGAGAAGGAAATTCCGTCTTTCACTTACACTCCCAAAGAATATAAATGCTAAGGGCTATACTACAAAACGGACACAAGCGATATTAAATCAGAGATTAATAAAATTGCTCCAGATGTTGTTGAAAATGTCTCAAAGTTTAGTACAGAGTACTCCAAAGCTCAAAATATTGATACCGGACTATTTTTGATAGTTTTAAAACAAAATCGTAAAGTTAACGAGTTGACCGGTATTAGGTACATTCTTAATCAGGTTGTATCATGGGAGCGCCCTAAGTCGAGCTCTAAAATACCACAATGTTGGAGGTGCCAAAAATGGGGGCATTATTCGAAAAATTGTAGTCACCCTTTTTCTTGCATTAAATGCAATGAAAAACACGTTCCTGGAAAATGCACGTTAGTTGTCGGTGATAATAATTTACCATTTTGCGTTAACTGCAATGAAAGCGGTCATACCTCTAATTACAGAGGTTGTCCCGCTTACAAAAAGTACGTTTCTTTTAGGAAGAAATCAATACAGGAAGCAAAAGATAGGAGGAGCGCAGCTGCTTCTAATGTTGCAGCGGCAACAAATACGTCAAATACTCAGTATTTAAATCAAAATTTTTCCAGTTTGTTTAATAATGTTAATGAGGTGCCTAATCAGAATATAAAAGGGAAACCGCCTATAGTTCAGGAATTTATGAAACTGGCAAAGCTTCTTTGTGCTCCAGAGCCACTTACCTTAGATGATAAAATAAACAATTTTATGCTTAACTATAAAACAATGACAAAAGATCAAGCTAAAAAAGAGTGCTTGAGTTTAATTAAAGATATTCAAGATGTCTATGGTCCGTAATTCTTTAAACTTAGTTACTTTTAATGTTGGTTCTCTTGTCCATATAGGCAGGAGAATTGAGCTAAACAAGTTATTGAATCAATGCAATGTTGAAATGGCTTTTCTCCAAGAAACGCATTTGCCGTCAGGAAAAAAATTATATCTTGATAATTTTACAGTTTTAAGAGACAGCAGCTCGTTGGGTGTTGGTATAGCTATTAAGGACTCTATTTCTTTTTCAATTGTTAATATTTCGAATCTCAGATTTCCAAACTTTTTTGTGGAATTGAATTTGATAATTAATGGCTCTGTTAAGAAAATTTTGTGCGGTTCAATTTATTTTCAATGTAATAGTAGTCGCCAAATTATTCGTGAAGGCCTTTCGTTGATTCTGAATTTTTCAAACAGCTATGACGGGTTAATATTGGGTGGAGACCTAAATGCAAAACACATTTCCTGGGGGGATATTAATAGTAATTTTAATGGGGAAGTACTTTCGTCTTGGCTTCAAGATGAATCGTTATCAGTCACTAGAATATGTGACACTTATCCCACATATCCAGGGGGATCGTCTCATCTAGACCATTTTATAGTTAGCACTAGCATAATTGAAAATTCTTCATCAAACTACAAACTAACAACACTTTCTACTTTTTCGGATCACATTCCTTTAAAACTTCAGATTTCTTTTGCAAATTTTAATTTTATTTTAAAATCTCCCAATGAGTATATGTCGTTTAAGGCTACTAACTGGACTGTATTCAAAAATGATTTAAGTAATGCACTAATGAATCACTTTCCGCCGGACAATAAAAATCTAACAAATGCTGAAATAGAATATTTTATTGATGAGTTTAATACTTCTGTCAATTTTATAATAAAAATTCATTCTAAAAAAAGTGAAAATAAAAGCTCAAAATACATTGTTTCAGACAAAGTAAAAAATTTACTTACAATTAAATATAATTAGCAAAAAGACCTGAAAAAAATTTATACTAGAACTCTTAATAGAAGGCATCCTCAATATATGCTTATCTCAAAGCAAATCGATTTAATCAAAATTATCATAAAGGAGCAAATTGAAGTTGAGCAAGCTTGTCTCTTAAAGGAAAAATTAAGCCAAATAAAACCTGGACCATTTGCTTATAAAAATATTTTTAAAATTATAGGAAATACTAAAAAGTCATGTTGTAGGGATATTTCAGTAAATGGTGTTAAAATTACTCAGTCAGATCAAAAACTCAATGTCTTAGAAGACCATTTTTCCTCTCTTTACCAAAATTCTCCCCCAATTGGAAATGTTTTGGAAATAAATGAGACAATAGCACACAAGGTTTCTCAGGTTCCGAGTTGTACACAATTTAATGATGATAGTCGTTCTTCAGATAACCAACATAGTTTAAAATTTGTCAATTTAAATAACATTTTGGATATAGCTAAATCAATAAATAACAAAAAATCTTCTGGATTAGATAATATTTCAAATTATTTAATTCGGAAATTTCCGGCCAATGCCTTTCAGTATTTGACCATAATATTTAATAATTGCCTTAATAACTCTTATTTTCCAAATACGTGGAAAATTGCCAAGATCGTTCCAATTCAAAAGCAAAAAGGTAACGCTGATATAGACAATTTACGACCAATTTCATTGCTTTCCAACGTGGGAAAATTATTTGAAATGGTTATTCGTATCAAAATGGATGCAGGAGTGAATAGAGATTATATTCCTCAGGAACAGTTTGGATTTAAGAAAGGCAATTCTACGTTACATGCTTTACTAAAATTTACAACTGATGTTGTACAAAATTTAAGAAAAGAACAATGTACAGTCGCGGTGTCTCTTGATGTTGAAAAGGCTTTTGATAAAGCCTATCATAACGGCATTCTCTTTAAAATGGTAACGATTGGTTTTGATGCCGCAATCATAAAAATGTTTCAAAGCTTCTTTCAAAATAGACAATTTTGTGTACAGCTTGACAAAGAATTATCTTCATACGGTAATGTTTACTGTGGTGTTCCACAAGGTTCAGTGCTAGCGCCCCATTTGTATAATATATTTATGAACGACTTCCCTCACGAGTACAATAGTTCCAAAGGAATTCTTTATGCCGACGACTCGCTGCTTTATGCGAATGACTTGTCACCTTTAGTTGCACTGCAGCGTGTTTCTTTGCATCTTGAACATGTTAACAGATTTTATTCTTATTGGGGTATTAAAATAAATACATCAAAAAGTAGTGCAATATGTTTACGTAATGCTTCCGGAAAATGTAAATATAATGTTGTTCCAGAAAGTAAAAGTTTAAAATTAAAGTTAAATGGATCTGAAATCGAATTTAAGGACAATGTAAAATATCTTGGAGTTAATTTTAATAAGCTTCTTAAGTTTTATTAAGCACGTAAATGGTACTATTGAAAAGGCAAATCGAGTTAAAGGCGCTTTTTCAAATCTCTTTAATAGTAGATCATTGCCAATTAAAACTAAGTTGCTTTTATATAAGGTTAGCATAAGACCAATTCTTTTCTATGCGTATCCTATATGGTTTACTATTTCTAAAACAACAATGAAGAAAATGGAGATATTTGAGCGCCATATTGTAAGGAAATGCATAGAGAGGAATTTTAAATCCTTAAACAAAAAATTTTCAAATGAATCTATTTACAAACATGCAAAGTTATCTCCTATTTCCTATTATGCGCTCGATTTAATGAGACGTTTTGTAGTTAATCTGTCCTGCTTCGAAGGAAGCGTAATACAAGATTTATTAACTTTTGAGAAGGATTTAAGTTGGTCAAACACAAACTATATTTCTACTATCGGAATTTTACAGGAAGAACCTATTAGTTTTCCTGGTACAAACTTTTATTCAAGTATTACTCCCGGTATACATAGGGGATAATGTTTTTTGAATTGGTATTATATATATATATATATATATATATATGTATATGTAAATACATATTTTTATTTGTTTTTTTTTCTCATTTTTGTTTTCTTTTATAGATTTAAGTAGGTTAAGAATTAGGTTTTAAGTGTGTAGTATTAAGCTGATTATATGTGGGTTTTACCCTACGAGTATAGTCAAATGCCGGGAGCAAGCGTTGTTTATTTTTAATTTATTGTTTATCTAAATGTATAAATGATTTTCTTAAATTTATCTTAATAAGCAAGTTGCAAAACCAATTAACATGTTATGTCATTAAAATAATACGATATAGTTTTAAGTTTTCTCATAGAACGTACTGTTTGTAAATCCTATAATATGAAAAGAAAAGAAGTCTCAATAAAGTTAACTAACTAACTAAAAAAAAAAAAAAAAAAAAGTATTTAAAAATTAATTGGTACGAAAAATTCTACATTTGTTTTAACTTATTACACTTTTGCAATAAAATAACAAAAAAAAAATATTTTCATAATATTCTAGATTTTGTGTTTGATAGTCTTTTGGATACTTTATAACGTAAATTTATTGATTTTTCTAATAGAAAGCTTAAGCATATATCAAGAACTTTCTATCTAAGCAAATTTGAGTAATGCCTTGCAATTAGGTATACATATGTACTACTAAAAGATATTTATTTTTATAGATTAAGCTAACAAAAACATCTTATTATAATTTAGAAACTATAATCAATTATTAATCATTTTGTGTTAGGTTACCATTGGTTATTAATTAATTTTTGTCTGCCATAATTTATCTTTTTCTTTTTTGTCTTTTACTTTTCCTAAGCGTAGGACGTTTTATTGACAGGTAAATTAAATGTTATTAAATAATGAATTTAGTGCCTTTTTTCATTAAAGCTAAACATTTGTTTTTAGGCGGGGTTAAGTAGAAGGCAGCGATTGCCAAAGTAATTATTTTCTTTGTAAATGGTATATATTTAATATTTTTAAGAAACTTTTTTTGTAATTTTTGGAAAACTTTCAAATTTGAAAGCCTAACTCGCTGCAAGGCCGTCATATATAAAAGTGATATTCTTTTAAATCCTGATTGGCTAAAATTAATTTAATTAATTTTTCGAACATTTAGGCTTTTTCATTTTTGCCAAAATTTATTGATTTAAGACCAGTTTGAATTGTTCAAAACTAAAGGCTTACTTACGTACGGCTGCATATATTTTGTTTCCTTGTTTGTTTTACTAAGAAGTAGCATATTTGTAAGTTGCGATAAGAATAAAAAATACAAATATTTTAAAACTGTTTTATTTTCCTTTTCTAATTTTAAATAACTCTTACAAAAAATAATTCGCTAAATAAAATATTAACGGTATCTGTTTATAAAAGCTAAAAGTAAATTGTGTTTTTTTGTTTCCTTCGGACTAAAATAAATTATGAATAAAATAACTTTTTTTGCCTGAAACTAATTTCCTTGCTATTTATAAATAAAATGTTTAAATTCTATAAATTCAAATAAAATCAATGTAAATAATATTTTAACTTTTTTATTTGAGTTCTAAAAAAATTAAATAAAATTTTTGCAATTTTTATTCAAGAAAACTCTGAGAATTTAAAATTTTTAAATTGAAAAAAAATGAATAGAAAAAAATTTTAAGAAATTTTCAAAAATATTTTAACTTTACAAATTTAAAACCAAATATTTCATTTTTCATTAAATAACTTCAGTAATTTTTTAACAAATAGCTAAAATTAAATTTCTATTTGAAATTGATAGCTCTTTACATATGCTCGATTGCTTATTTTTGATTTTTTTCAAATTCCTTCTTAAATTATCTGATAAGCATGTTTTTTTTTTGATTATGAATAAACAAATATTGCAGATACACTCTATACTCCAGACCAGAAAAAATACAACTTACATTTATTGTAATAAAAAAAAAATTTGACCAAAGAGATGTAAATCTTTTTTGTTCTTGAAACAAACAAAAAAAACTAGTAGAAACGTTACCCAAAAATTTTGGATTTTATTCAAAACTTACAACTAAATGCACTCCAATATTATAAATTCTTATATGATATAACAGCTATATGCAAATGTCTGAAATTGAATGATAATTCGGGGAAAATATGATATTTAGGGCAAAATTTTTAAACAATTTTTAAATTTAAAATACTGGTTTCGCATGAAAAATTGGTTAAAAAAAATATTGTAAATTAAAAAAGTGTTAATTGCCTTTTATCCTTAGAAATAAAATATTTTATTTTTGTAAAAATTGATTGCTTGTTTTTTGGGCAAAATTTTAAAGTTTAAGCAAAAACCAAATTGCCTTAAAAAATAAAGAAAATTAGCATTTTGTTTGTCTCCTCGTCCCTACTTTTAATAAAAAGAAACACTTTAGATTACCATAAGCTACCTAGATTTGAAAATTTTGGAACCTAAAAACCTTTAAGATTTGAAATGCTTTAAAAGATCAACAAAATATTCATAATTTCAAATCTGAAGTTTGCTCTTAACCCCAAAAGCATTAGGAAAAGATTTGGACCTAAAACTATCCAAAGCAACAACAACATTTATAAGCACTATATATACAATGGAAAGAAGTGCTAAAAAATTTCTTTTAATAAATTACAGTTTATTTTTAACACAAACAAACCTGAGATAATAAATAATACATTAAACAGTATTTTGAATTTAAACAAATTTTTATAAAATTTTAAGCTAAAAAAATATTGACATCGATTGTGCAGTTCGAGTTCCTTAAATCATCCCGGCAAAAATATTTAATTTTTGTTTAAATTAATTACACTGTTTGTAATTCAAAGTTACGATTTACCTGAATTTCAAGGGTTTCAGATTTATGTATTAGAATTAAAAAAATTTATTTAACAATATATGTTGAAATACATTTCGATTTAAGATACTCTGTTGTTAACACTTTCATCAATGCATATCAAAAGTATATCGTCACCAGAAATGCGAAATGATCTGTATATAAAAAACTATAGCAATTTCGCAGGAGAAGCAGAAAACTAGTTTAAAAGAAAAACATTATGTATTTACATTAAACACAAAACAGAAAAAAGAAATTTGAAAATCTATAAAAAGCTAATCTAGATTTTTTTTAAGACACGGTGTTTTGCAATCTCCTTGAAGATAAAGCGTACATTTTCTTTGTTCTCCCTTTTTTTCTTGTTTTTAGTAAAATCTATTCAATAAGCTAAAGATGATTAGAGAATTTTTTCATGCTTCATTAATTAATTAGTTCCAATTAGATTTATACGTGTGCTAATTTGGTTTTATTTGTTATAGGTTTCTAAAACTAGCATGTTGAATATATTTCATTATTTAAAAGAATAAACTATAATTAAGGAACAAACGATTGGTTTATCAAGGTATTTATTAGAAATATTAAATCAAGGTTTTTTTTAAATAACCGACGCACAGGTCAATTTATATTGAAGGAGCTTTAAAAATTTTATATGAAAAAAATGCAAACATTTGTTTCTGTAAATAAATAACTTTTTTATGCAACTAGTAAACTTTTCCTCAAGTATAAGAAGCAAACTAAAACATAAATTTTAGAGAACCATAAAAATTTAATTTCAAAAATTTTATACTTCCAAGCTACACTATGAATGTTAGGCAGAGTACAAGTGGCAAACCATATGAAAATAAAGGTCTGGTAAAAATTAAACAAAAATATCTTCTCACACCACGACCAAAAAAGGTTAGGCATTTCCCTAATCGTAATAAAACCAGGGTCTGAATAACGCTTCTGGCAATGTTACTGTAGGTGGGACTCCAACCAAACTGAATGAAAGATCTCCTCTTGACAAAGAAGAGTGGTGTGGATACTTTGGTCATCCTCTATAAAAGGCTTGTCAACATATCTGTTAGCCTTTCAGATTTATTGAGAGTTGATCAATTGGTGCCCCGGGGAGGAAGAGACTGTCCTAGCCCTGATGGAAGGTATATAAAAAGATGCCCTGGAAACAAAATTCTACCCAAAATGAATTCTGGTTGTGGTTGTAATATTGAACGTAGCATCCCTAACAGAATATACAAATTTATAGCTGAAAAACTGCCTATGATTGAGAACGAATCAAAACACTGTTATGATTCTGCACACTTTTGTTTATATAGTTGAAGCAATTTTTAGTTTCCATATTTTTTTTGGCATACTATTGCTTTTGAGAATTCAATGTCATATGTGATACAAAATCTATCAACAGTTTAATATACGGAAATAGAAGATTTTATGTGCCGTAGAGTGTAATGTATAGCTTCTTACGTAAATTAAAAAAAATCAACGTTCAGCTGTTTATAACGAAATTCTCAGCCCAAGACCAAGGACTTCATTTGGTGGAAGACAATACGAAAGTAGACTTCGGGAGCCTTACAATAGCTTGCGATCAGCCGGGTATGGGGGGTTCTTGTCTATTTTCGTTTTGTTAGCTATTACAAGAAACGAAAACTTCGTCTATAGTATGCGCAAATACATGAATAATATTAAAACCAAAACTTGAGCTCTCTTAGCGCTGCTCAAACAGCAATGCACTACCGACGACTTGCAAAAAAAAACTAAATATATTGAAAGGTAAATAATATTCGATACAGCTGTACTAAGCACTCTAGCTTATAATTTATCAACACAACTTGAAACAACTTATTCATAAAAACTTAAATTTTACTACTTAATTAGAAAATCAAGCGTACAACACTTAAATTTATTCCTTCTGCAAATATTTGCTTCCAACTAAAGGCTATAAAAATATTAACAACTAAAAGTGTTTGAATAAGTATTTGACCCACCCAATACCACCTGTGCTCGCACGCTGTCATGTTGGAATCATAAAAATTTAATATATTTTTGCTTTTTTTATTTTTTTTATTTTTTATTTAGAATTTCATTTTAGATTTTATAAAAAACTTGTGTTAACACTTAATCCTTTTACGAGTTTCAACTGCTAAAAATGAATTCCTAGTTTTGTGTGCAAAATGATATTTATTCTTCAATTCTTTTCCTAGATTTAATTTTGGTTGCCATCGCATATTGTTGGCTGGTGCTTGAATTTTAAAATTGTTAAACTAAACTTCTGCAACACATGGTGTTGAATAATCATAATGAAAATGCACTCATAGATTTGAGGCATTAATGTAGACTGTATTTAGTTTTGAACTAGAGCCAAAATGCAAAACATATTGAAATGCAAACGTACGGTTTTTGATTTAATAAAATTGGTCAAAAGAATTCATAATAAGAACGCATAAAATATTTGTATGTTTTAATATGTTCTCAGCTTAAAATATTTGGCAAAATTTTTATAAAAATCAATTATAATAACGTTAGTTTAATATATACTTTTGATTTAAAAAATATATTAAAATTAAAAACTTTTTTTATTTATTATTTATTTGAAGTAAATAAATTTACAAATGAATAATAAAAAAATAGGAACTGGCTGCAGTGGCCTTCGTCCTATAATTTTTATAAATATTTATTGGCAAAGAAAAGAACTACAAGTTTTTTAAAAAACTTTAAAGCTCAAAAATTTCCAAATTTTCCGATTTAAAAAAAAATTATTTAATTTCCCCTAAAAATTGTGTAATTCGCTTGATTTTCCCATGTTAAAAATATCTGTAACATTTTGAATATTAATAATTTTTTTATTTTTGTTTTCTAGTTCCAGCCAAATTTCTTTTTATGCCAGCTTTTTAAAATTATCTTTAAGCTTTAAGTACAAATTATAATCAAAATTAACCTAAACAACCAACAGTTGCCTTATATGTAAGATTCCCTGAACTCTTCTAAATGCTAATAAGATAAACTCTTAATTTTTTTCTATTTGTGGCATTTTTTAAATGTCGGTTTGCCATGCACGAAAATAAACTCTTACCATTTTTTAATTTGTTTCACACAGTTATTGACACTTCAGAAAAGAAACTAAGGTGAAAGTAAAAAAAAACACACAAATCGAAAAGCGATTAAAAAACAAAACCTCAGTGCAGAAATCCTTAACTGAAGCACTCAACTTGGTGCTCAATTAAAAGCAATGCAAAAAAAGCGAAATTTAAAAACAGCGAAAAAATAATAATGAAATGGTAATTTGCATTGGAAGCTATAAGCCAAAAGTCATTAAAAACTACGACTACTTATAACTGCTATTTGTGCTACTGGCATATTGCTTCTTGAAAAAAAAACAACAAAAAACTCATGATGATTTTTTTATTTTGGCTTTAACTACTTTTTGTGTGTTGTGCCAAAAAAAAAAAAAAAACAAGAACAAAAAAATAAAACTGTAAAAACCAAAATCGAATGGTGAAGTATTTTAAATGCTCGTAAATTTTTATTGTCAAACTATTTGAAAGCAATTAACAGTTATAAGGAGTTAAGCACTGTAAATTACACAGAGCCATGAATAAGGGAAAAGGAAGGGGTAATGCCAAAAAAAAAATTGCACTAGAGCAATTGTGCGTGCTGCGGAAAATAAAAATGTTATTGCATATAAAAAAGGGCAGGAAAATATATTTAAGTTCTACAATGGCTTAGGGGTACACTACAAATGAATTAAAAAATATAATAAACAAATAGCATCAATTAATCTAGTCTTTTGTTTGTCACAGAGGGAATAGCTTCAATATAAAATTTTTCATAAAAAATCTTTGACAAAAATATTTAAAATTCGAAATCAAAAAACCACGATCAAGATATTTTTTAATAAAAAACTTAAATGCCCAAAAATATTTTTCCTTAAGCCTACACTCCATCCCAATTGTTTGTGACTTATCCTTGGCATGCCCAAATAGATATTTACAGCCTAAAGACGTCAAGTTTTATATAAATGAGTTACGTATGGTAGATAAGAACATTAAAGAAATCTGTAGTAGAGCAATTTTGAAAAATCCTAAGATCAGCTTGCATTGGAATTATTTTGCTCTAGTCCTTCGAAGGCACTAAACACTATACTCCACCTGGTTTCTCTTAATCTTCCTAAAATGGCTCTAGCTTCTAGTAGCGTAATGCAGCTTAGAGAAATATGTTGATAAAAGTTAACAACATAACACTATACAAAGACTTTGGGTACAACGTCTTTGATGCAGAATAAACTTTTGGATTTGCTTCAACCTATACGCTTTTCGATAAAGAAATATAGGCTTTGATCCCTTCTATAACTGAGTGGAAGGGTTTAAATTTGAATAGACACATGGCTTATTATTCAAAAGCTTACTGTAAGGGTCTAAAAATAAATTCTTTATCTCGTCTGTTTCATGCGTGTAATTTATATTTGCCAACATATCTGATATCTTCGAGAAACTGGACAGACAGGTGGCGCTTTTATATTTTTTTTATGCTTACTCCTACGTCACTACTGGCCAAGTTAAAAGGGATTTGTTAAGAATAGGCCGTCGATCAAGTGTTTTTAGTCTGTTTCCAGTAATCAGAGACTAATGAGGCAAATAAAAGTTGATAAATTGGCTTAACAAGGATCAGCTTTACACATCCTTAATCCGAAATATGTAAAGACTAAGCCAGAGACTGCCACAACTCTTATTAAAAAAAAATTAAATAAAGTACCAAAAAAGTAAAAACAAAAGCACTTAATAACTAAGGTAGCATTTCACCTCGATCAGGATTAAAATTCCTCACTTTCGTATTTCTTGACTTATAAAAATTTATCAATAATAAAGAACATTTTTGATTTATTAAAAGTTGAAACTTTTGTTATTGTATAAATTTGATTTAATTCTATTCAATTGAAGAAAATTTTTAAAGGATTAAAATTATTTTTTTGTTGTTTATTTTTATTAGGTTTATTCGTTTACTTTTCCATTAAAAACCAGTAACTTAGCAAATACTGAATAATTTTATGAAATTTCTCTCACTTAAAATTTTTAAAGTAAAAAGTACGCGAACGGAAAATTTTTACACAAAATTTAACTACTCAAAACAGCTGAAAGATTTTAATACATTGCATCTACTCCTAAAACAGGAATTAAATATTTTAAGCAAAAACAAGCTGACTTTTGTGAGTGGAGTTAACTTAAAGTCTACTATGATCTACCATCACGAATAGTGGGCTTGCTTCCTATGCCGAAATATTTTTTTCAGAAATGTTACCTTTACTTTGACCACACGAAAATATGGACACCCAGCCAGACAGATATGCTTAAATTGGCTAAGGAAGTGTTTCTAAATCTGTCGGTATAATTTAAGCGGAGTGTTAGACTATTCTTTTTGTGCTTTTCATGGAGCAATACATATTGCTAGGGAAAGACTTAGCGTTAATAAAAAGAAACGAATATTTAATTTTGGGTATTGACTTTGGAAAAAAACATTTATTTTCGAAATTGCTTAAGCTTTTAAACAATGATTTGTATGTTCTTAAATGCGTTCGAAACTCATCATCCGCAAGTAGTTTTTGACAGCATTGCGTAATACTCTTTCCTTTCTCAAACACAAGTTAAGAGGGAAAAATTCTTGGCTTTTTTTAACATTTTAAACAAAATTATATCTTCTTCATCTTCGCTTTCAGATGACGACTCTGTTAGGGACAATACTGAGATTTGCAAAACATAGGTTACATTAACTCTTTCCCCTAAACTTGAGGTACTAGCTATATCTCTCAGCTGTTCCATTGTTTCGCCTGTGAACATTTAATTAGTTTTAATACCACTTTAATTTTTTTCGTTATTCAATTTGTTAGCCTTTTGTTTGTTTACAACAGAAAACATATGTTTTATTTTACTAGAAATTTTTACTGGTAAAATTTTTTCTAGTAAAAACTTTTAAATACTCAGTAAGACAACTGTCACCTTGCGCTCTCAATTTGTGTTCTCATTTACTGGATTTTGTGTAAACGAACGCAATCCAGTAAAAATATTAAAAAAATTTTAAAAACTTTGAGTAAACGAACGAACTTATTTTTTGTCAATTTAATTGTTTTGAGTACAAATTTATGATTTTTTATTCTGGCTCAAGTTTATTACTTAATTGCTTTTATTAGAAAAAATTTGTAATTATCCGTCAATGTTTATAGAAACTTTTATTTAAAAAAAACAGGGTTTTCTACAAATACAATCCGATTCGAACGCATTTTTGGAAGTGGCTACGCAATTTCATCATTAGTATTCTTTGAACGGTAGTATTGTCTTTTGGTTGTAAACTTACATGTTAACAGGAAAGGAAAGCGAAATATCTTTTCATTATAACTTTTCCATATAAAACTTTGCTTTTTTGTAAAAAAATTTCTTGTTTGCAAAATCTGCTTTTCAAATAAAAGTATTTTTTCAACATTAACGGAAAAATATTAGTTTCTTCAAATAAAAAAAATTATAAACTTGAACTAGAATAAAAAACCAAATACTAATTATTATATTTTAAATCCTTTTTCGTTTTAATGTAGCGCTCAGAAAAATTAGTTTTTTTTTCCACCCTTCTCCGTTAACACATTAACACACTTGTAAACGTAATTAAGCTTCAAGGTGTAAGAATTGCTGAAAACTTTAAAAATTGGTTTAGAATAGAAATTTTCCTTTAAGTGAACGTTATTAAGTCATTAAAAACAAATTGAAACGTACAATAGGAAATCACCTCACAAGACAGCTTAATATGCTGCTGTAAAAATATATGGCAAAAGTGTTTTACATGTTAAGGATAAAACGTGATTGGTAAGTTAAAAAATTTAATTGCTTGGAATACATTATATTTCTTTAAAGGCTTTAAAAGTATAGAAGAAATTTTATATTTTTTCTACGAAATAAAATATATTTAGTACTGTTTGTTGATAAAAATTTATTTTTTTTTACTACAAAAAAACAAAGCCCAAATAAAAAATTAACTGAAGAAATTCTTTGCCGAACAAATACTTTAAATATCTCTTTGCTTAAAGGTCTTTTGTCACCTCTAAGCTATTTAATATTTTTAGAAGACTTTTGTTTGATCATTTTCAAGATCAAGATGACAATTTGCAAATATATTTTTTTAACAGTAAGCAAATTTGAGCTAAATATTTATCAAGTATAAAATTTTCGATAAGTTAAATGCTAAAAAATTGTATATAAAATAATTTAAACAGTTTTTTACTTTTTAATTTTAATTATTAAAAATCTCTGTATTCCACCCACTCGATGTCTTTGTTTACTAAGAATGCGCAGCAAGACTTTTTTTAAAAGAATTAAATAATTTAATTTGTACAATAAAGTATTTTTTTCGTAGTAGTTTTGCATAAAAGTCTTTTTATTTTAAGTTTTCTCGTAGCAAAATTAAAAGAAACACATCAGAAAGCTGCAATTATTTACGTAATTGCATTTTGTTGTGCAAAAAATAATAAAAACAAAATAAATATAAAATAAACAAAGGAAAGAAAAACGATAAAATAAACTATTTTGAATTGCTTTAGCACGAAGAAAACTAAGCAAATAAAAAGAATTTTATTATTTAACATTTCTGCGAGCGAAAAGAACACGTAAAAGAGGTAAACACAAAGAAACTTGTTCACTATTATACACAAAACGAAGGTTGCATTATTTTCTATTATTAAAGTTAGTTTATTTATTTATAAAAAAATCAGTTTATGCTTTAAAAACAATACTAAAGTTATACATACATAGTTTGAAAGCTATACAAATAAAACTCTTTGCCAGCTAAACTTTAAAAAATTTTTTTTACTACTTCAGCATTGGATCCATACTTTGCGACACTTAAGTCTTCTTCCACATCTTTAATTTTTTACAATAAAACTAAAGAATATCAGTATTACCTCTATATTGTGGTCATAAATAAAAATTGTCTATTATGCACAAATTTACGTAAAACGATAAAATTCAGATTTTAGGAACCAGGAATTTCTTGGCCTAAGAGCACTCGTTGCTGGGAAATCAACCCGTATCGAGTCAGGAAAACCTTGTAACCAATCCAATAAATGTGCTTCTGAGCATTTCATTTAATTTTTTTTAGTTTTTTTTTTCATTTAACGGTATTTTGTTTAAAAAGATTTTGTATATTTTATTTAATTTTATTTTATATTATTTTATATTATTTTATTTTATTTTATTTTATTTTATTTTATTTTATTTTATTTTATTTTATTTTATTTTATTTTATTTTATTTTATTTTATTTTATTTTATTTTATTTTATTTTATTTTATTTTATTTTATTTTATTTTATTTTATTTTATTTTATTTTATTTTATTTTATTTTATTTTATTTTTTTTATTTTATTTTATTTTATTTTATTTTATTTTATTTTATTTTATTTTATTTTATTTTATTTTATTTTATTTTATTTTATTTTATTTTATTTTATTTTATTTTATTTTATTTTATTTTATTTTATTTTATTTTATTTTATTTTATTTTATTTTATTTTATTTTATTTTATTTTATTTTATTTTATTTTATTTTATTTTATTTTATTTTATTTAATTTTATTATTTAATTTTATTTTATTTTATTTTATTTTATTTTATTATTTTTTTTATTTTAGAAGTTCTTATAGCATGTGAACTGCGAAGTCTTAGCTTTTGGTAGGTAACTTATACTTATGTAAATGAATATTGATTTATTCATTTTTCTATATTGGATTTTTTAGGAAGATAATTAATGTAATTCATAACATATATATAAAAATAATAAAGAATATTCCTACTATTTGACAAGTTACTTAAAACATTATTAATTTTTTAAGGGATATCGAGTCTTTAATCCAATTCCAGTGCTGAACATAATTGTATCCCATCAATCGAACTATTTTCCTACACCATATATGTATACACCGTTAGTGCATAGCCTTTCAACAATTTTATATTTTACTGACCATGTTGGCTTGATTTTAATTTTTAATAAAGATATATATGTTGCTTTGTTTCTTGTTTATTAGTTTCAGTTTTCACTAGTCTAAGCAAATAAGCTAAATTAGAGCAAATATTTTTGCAAACAATACGTTGCGAGCCTGGCTAGTTGCTTAAAACTCTTATTTGCTTTTCATCTTCTATAACAACATAATTGACAAGTTTAAATTTAAGGATGCAGAGAAAAAATACAATGAAAGTAAGAAAACTTAACGCTATTTCTTAAAAGTTTTTCTAACATTGTTGTTATAGTTTTCTGTATTGTTTAATGAGTATATGTGTGCTTTTCCTTTTTGTAAATCGTTTGTTGTAGTGCAATTCCTTTTATTCTTTTGGGTAAGCGATAGCTTAAAACAATCAGTTTTTGATTGGTTTTAAATCTTTTGTAAGTTTTTACCCTTTGGTATTGTGTTTTGTATATTTTACAACCCAACTTGAATTTTTTATTTTTTTTTTCTAAATGAGTTTCCTTTGTTTTATGTTTTTTCTTTTTTTTTTTTTTGTCTTTTTTATTTATTTATTTCCTCCTTTTTCGCATTTTTTTTCATATGATACTACAAAAACTTTAATACAGCTACAATATAATAACTTTCAGATAAACTTAAAAAAGAAGATTTTCACACAATTTTACTTTTGCAATAAAAAAATTGTAAAAAGGTAAGAAAAACTATTTACTTTATATGAGCAATAAAAAGGATTTTATGTGAAGAAACAATTGTTGGTAAAAGTCAAGTTTATTTTGGCAAGTCGTACCTGCATTAGATATCATAAAAAAATGTTTTTTAAGGAGGAAAACTTTTTTAAAAACTCCTGACTAAATGAAGCCAAAAACTGTTCAAAGTTTATTTTATACTTTTCTGTAGAACTTAAGTTTTCTTTTATATATTTTTGTTAGATATTGGCAAATGCACTTAAAGTAGGTTGTACTTATTTTTTTTTTATTAAATTCAAAACTATTAAAAGTGCTCTTAAAGTGATATTATAAAATTTTTAAAATCAAAAATTAACATTTTTTTTCAATATTATTTGGACCTAAGAGAAACTAAACACTAAAAATTAAAAAAAAAAAAAAATATGTTAATTTTTTTTCACAAAAAGCCAAAATTTCAATATTAAAAAATGTAAAGAACATAAAGTGAAGCTTTAGAAATCTAATTTTTGATAAAAATGGCAATTGAGTTTGAAATCACTATTTTTGTAAAAAGCTACAGCTTACGGGATATAACTTTAAGTAAATTTTCAAGTATATCCTAATGGCCTTGCAAAAGATGGAATTTTCAATAATAACAATATAACAAAATTTGCTGCGCTTTTTATTTAAACTACTGGAAATAAATCAGAGTAAAACTACTTCACTTTATAAAGCCCTTATTTAGCCTAAAAAAATAAAAAAGAGCAGCTAAATAAAATCCTTGTCAAATTATTTTTCCAACACATTTTTACGATTAAATCATATTAAGCATACACCAGTCAATTACCTTTAATATTAATCATACGCACAATTTAGATAACAAACCTCGTTTAACACCGATCTTTATCGAAAATTGTTGTACCATATTATAATAAAAAAGATCAAAGTATATTTAACTATAGTTCAAATAAAAGTTATTCGTGTATAATTGTATATAAATTATATAGGTTGCTTACATGTATACTTATGTGTGTATTCATATATATGAAAGTTCTTTATAAAGCAAATTAAATGTTTATTTTTTAAAAAAAGCCAACCATGATTTTAATCAAAATCACTTTGAAATGGTTTTTAACTTTTTCAAATAAAAACTGTTTTTTTTTGCTTCTGTATAACAAACACATTTGTTGATTTCAATAAATCGTGTTGTAATTTTTTTTTATATATATTTGAATATATCGTAAGTTAAAAAAATGGCACACAAAAAAAATAAAGTTAATTTAAAATAGCAAAAATTTAAATTAATTTTACTATATAAAGGTAGCTAGAGCTTTGCAAAGATAAACATATGTAGAAGAACCAAATTTTTCATTTAAGACAAAAAACTGTTCATTGAATTTTCTTCTCTTAGCTCTAGTTTCCGCATTTTTTTTATTTATAAGCTATTTAAACGCTACAAACCAAATTGTTAAAATAACTACAAGGTTCTGCATCTTTTCCGGTTGACTAAGCAAAAATGTCGATTTTGTTTCATTATAAATTTGAATATTAATGTTGGCTCTTAGCTGCCATTTAACTTAGTTGCCTTTAAACCACAAAAATCATGGAAAATAATTGTTAAATTTATAATGAAATTTACTTGCATGTGTTTGTGTTGATATAAACGTTTACGTGGTGCAAACAAGTACTTATAAAACAATTGTTTACCACTACTTTAGGTGGTGACATGTTCAAACTGCTCTTAGCCATTGAATATTATGCATCAATTATTACAACAATTTCTTCAATCAAGAATTGCATAACATAAATAGTTATTTACAGTGCAACGAAATGTGTACAAAATTTGTGCACAGAAATATACACAGAAACCTGCATGTATGTATGTATGTGGTTTCTAACATCATTAGCATCATCAGGATCCTTAAAAAAGAATTATTTTTATATTTACGATCTTTAATTACGGCTTTACTTGGTTTTAGATAATAATTTAAAATATCAAATAAGTTAATAATTATATGATTCCCAAACATGGTTTACCCTTAAAATTTTAGTTTCACATAGACACTGAGAATACGATTTCTACGCAAAATACCAACCTGAAGACTAAAACGGATATTATTATTAATTTAAGTTTTATAGCATTTTTACTTAAATTGTGCAATATTTTTATGAAAACAAGAATTTTTATTAAGCTGATTTCATAAACTAGTGATATTCATCCAACGTACACCGCAAGAGTATTATGCGTTTGGGCATATGCTTATGGCATCCAAAAAAAATTTTGAGGCCCACGGTTAGTTATACTTATCAACTTTATATCCATTTTGCGTCTTTTAAAGCTACTAATGAAAAGATGTTTCAACTAAAAAGTCATTTTTATATAAACCAGGTGTCGGATCACACAGAGAAGGAAGACCGAAACTCCGATGGAAGGATAAAGTGAAGAAACAAGTTTGGTGTAAGAAATTAGAGAAGAAGCGCAGAAAGCGCTTTGATATACCTTGAAATTGATTCCTAATTTAACTAATGGAGCAAACACTCTGTAATAGCCATCTAAGAAAGTAAGTTGTTCTATTTCTTCAAAAATCCCACACAAATTCCTTAATAAAATAAAACCACTGAGAAAACACAAAAACACTCCTGAAGCTGTAAAAGGATCACTTTTTTCACCTCTTGATAGGCGTGAAAACCGGAAATTTTGCAAATAGCAATTGCGCACCGGAAATGCTACAAATCGACGAAGGCACCAAAATACCATCACATGACTACATTAAAATAAAAACAACTTAAGCGCGTTTTAAAAAAAATAAAGCATATGGCGCTGATAGCTTACCCCCAGATCTATTTTAAAACGAAGGCGAAAAGTGATGCAAAATTAGTCTCAAAAACGCATGCCTTATGACTAGGGCCTCACCTAAATATACTTTGCCTCATTTCCAAAAAAAAAAAGAAATATTCCCACTGCGCCAACTCCAGAGCTAGAAATTTCATAATTGTTTTACAAAAATCACTTTATAGCTTAAACAAATTAGCCTCATACCGACAAACTAAAAGAAAAATATCACACAAAAACCTTTATAATTTTTATATGAAGGTATTTGTTACATTTTATGTGCAAAAAATCATTTTTCCCTGCAGCGTTTTGGAAAAATTAAGGAGACAATTTTTTTTTACGTGTTTGAGCATAACTTACGAGGACTCGTAATTTTTAACTAAAAATAAATAAAAAAGTTGTAGCCATTGTAAATATGAACAACTCTTGCGAACAATTTTATACAATCTGAATGTGTCTAGGTATCTTAAAAGTCCACTTTACCCCTAAACAAATTTGGTTTTTTGCAGTTTTTTAAGCTAAACGTATGTATATGTTAACACTTTATAAAACTGAATTTTCATCAAAAAGGTCAGTAGACATATAAAACTCGTCGTCATAATCATATTTGTCGTTATTATCATCATCATCATTATCATCGTCGTCATTATTGTCATCTGAGTACTCGTAATCCTCTAATAATGGTAGTTCATCATAGTCTTCCCTTTACTTGACGCTGAGAGGTTGCCTGGTTAACAATTATATCAAACAGCATTGCCATTTGGGTTAAGGTAATTAAGACTGTTTATAAATGTTTACGTAAATAGAACATTTTTTACAATTTCTGACATGTTTGCTGCTAGATATAAAAGAAATGGGCCTCTGGATGCCGTAATGGCAGAAATTTGCTGGCGCGCAAAAAATATATATTTGAAGACCCAGATTTCAAAAAAAGGACAAAGCAGATGGAAGAAGAAGGTGAAGAACAGGAAAGTTAAAACTATGATGAGCTATCATTATTGGAAGATTACGAGTATTCAGGTGATAATAATGATGACAGTGGAAATGACGATGATGATGATAAATATAAATATGGCCAATAGTTTTATATGTCTACTGTTCTCTGATGAAAACTCAGACTTAAAAATTGTTTACATATACGTTTAGCTTAAAAAAATAGCAAAAGTTGTTTAGTTTACAATGGCTACAAATTGGTAGTATATTTTAAGTGAAAAATTACGAGTCCTCGTAAGTTATGCTGAAAAAAGTAAAAAAAAAAAAATTTTCTATAATATTTTTCTAAAAAAGTGCAAAAAAAAATAATTTTCGCAAATAGGATGTTTGCAAAATTTGTTCAGTAGACTCTTCACTACATTATTGCCAAATATAGCTAAGCAAATATCATCAAGTCTGAATAAGCTCTTGCTCAAAAACTAAGGACACCTTTTTTTGAGTGGTGCACTGATTTTCAAAATTTTTGGAGGTTCATAAAAATTAATTGGTAGTCAAACTGACCAAACCGAGTACAGGGTTTTACTAAGCTTTGATGATACAATTGTTGACTCCGTGCATTTTTTTTACTGTTTCACTACCCAGCAAAAACTGCTGCTTCGCCGTAGGTAGGTTTGTAAGAGAATATCAAGACAGCAAAGCTTACAAACCTGCTTACGTATGACATGATATTTGTTCGCGATGTCCCACTTAGTTGCATTTCATGTTAAGTGCTTATTTCGGCGCTATGAATATCCAGTTAATTCATGTAGTTTTGGTGCTTCTTTAGTAGTTTAAATTTATTGCGTCATCGAAATTAATGTTTTGTCATGTTATTATGTTCGTTACTTGACGAAAAACTAATGTTTTTTTTTACTCACTGCCTTACGGTAGTGCTTCCCAGTATGCACTTGAGTAAGCGAGTGTGTATAACAGTAAAAATTTTACATTTACTGCCATACACTATTGCATTTATTGAGGGAATAGATAAGTGCTTGCTGCGAAGCGCATTAGTATACTAGAAAAAGTATTTACTGCTTACAAAATTTCGATTATTTTTTGCTGGGTATGTAATTAGATTTTGAAAACCCCTTCTATATGTGCATACTATTCTCCTTATGTCCTTCTCTTTTTTTTCAGTTTAAGTACCAATACTTGTGTTTGTTATGTCTGCATGGTTGTGCTGGCTTTTGTATGGTCAATGTTAGTAGACCGTATAATTTTTTTAATATTCATACATTCAAACATACAAACATATATTTTACTCGACTACTTAATTTCATACATATAAATTTATTTAACTTTGCTTATAGTATCGTTTAGTTTTTCTAGCATGTTTATTTAATTAAAGCTGTTTTCAACATTTCTTATATTATTATTTGGTTTTCATTTTGTAGAACAGGAAATTTATGGTAATTTTCAAATGACTACAGGACTAGTGGTGGTGCTTAGGAAATTGTTGGGTTGTTTGATTTCGTAATATTATACCTTGTTTTTATTTTTTAAAGATCAGCAATTAGATAAGTAATAGCTGAGGCAGGTAAAGGCAAGTTTAAATAAATAATAACATTTTATCTTAGAAACAAAAAAAGGCTAATAAAGTTGTTAGCAAAGGAATTTAAGATAAAACTTAAATTTTAACTGCTTATTAATATTATTTAAAAAAAATAAAAATCAGCAACGAAATAGAGAAAAGGGAATTATTAAAAATTAAATAAAATAATCAGAGTTTTGAACTAGTTACTAAGTTTAAAGTTTTTTACTTAAAGTAGATAAATAAAAATTTTTTTTAGAAGGAAAAAGCTTAAGAAAATGTGTTTCCCATTTGTTACATAATTTTGATAAAACCATATATAATAAAATTTAATTTATAAATAAATAAAAAATAAATAAAAATAAAATAAAATAAAATAAAATAAAATAAAATAAAATAAAATAAAATAAAATTAATAAAATAAAATAAAGTAAAATAAAATAAAATAAAATAAAATAAAATAAAATAAAATAAAATAAAATAAAATAAAATAAAATAAAATAAAATAAAATAAAATAAAATAAAATAAAATAAAATAAAATAAAATAAAATAAAATAAAATAAAATAAAATAAAATAAAATAAAATAAAATAAAATAAAATAAAATAAAATAAAATAAAATAAAATAAAATAAAATAAAATAAAATAAAATAAAATAAAATAAAATAAAATAAAATAAAATAAAATAAAATAAAATAAAATAAAATAAAATAAAATAAAATAAAATAAAATAAAATAAAATAAAATAAAATAAAATAAAATAAAATAAAATAAAATAAAATAAAATAAAATAAAATAAAATAAAATAAAATAAAATAAATAAAATAAAATAAAATAAAATAAAGTAAAATAAAATAAAATAAAATAAAATAAAATAAAATAAAATAAAATAAAATAAAATAAAATAAAATAAAATAAAATAAAATAAAATAAAATAAAATAAAATAAAATAAAATAAAATAAAATAAAATAAAATAAAATAAAATAAAATAAAATAAAATAAAATAAAATAAAATAAAATAAAATAAAATAAAATAAAATAAAATAAAATAAAATAAAATAAAATAAAATAAAATAAAATAAAATAAAATAAAATAAAATAAAATAAAATAAAATAAAATAAAATAAAATAAAATAAAATAAAATAAAATAAAATAAAATAAAATAAAATAAAATAGAATAAAATAAAATAAAATAAAATAAAATAAAATAAAATAAAATAAAATAAAATAAAATAAAATAAAATAAAATAAAATAAAATAAAATAAAATAAAATAAAATAAAATAAAATAAAATAAAATAAAATAAAATAAAATAAAATAAAATAAAATAAAATAAAATAAAATAAAATAAAATAAAATAAAATAAAATAAAATAAAATAAAATAAAATAAAATAAAATAAAATAAAATAAAATAAAATAAAATAAAATAAAGTAAAATAAAGTAAAATAAAGTAAAATAAAATAAAATAAAATAAAATAAAATAAAATAAAATAAAATAAAATAAAATAAAATAAAATAAAATAAAATAAAATAAAATAAAATAAAATAAAATAAAATAAAATAAAATAAAATAAAATAAAATAAAATAAAATAAAATAAAATAAAATAATACCGTTAATATAAGAAAAAATTTATAATTGAAAAATAATTTTAGTCAGTTCGCAAGAATCCAGAATTTTTTCTTGTTGTAGAAACCTTCCTTCCTTTTATAGGAGTTAATATATAACATAACTAATACCACCCGTAGTACAATTTACTTTTATTTATTTCTTTTGTAAAAGATTTACAAAAGTTGCTCAACTTTTAACGAAATATTTTATTTTTCGTTTTCCTTACATTTCCTTAAACCAAAAACAACTAGCAATTAACATTCTTTATTACAAGTCAAAAAGTAAAGTAAAAATGCTGTTAAAAGCAGGAATGTAAAAAGGAAAAATATATAAGTGAATGAAAAGAAGGAGTAAATTCCAGTATGTACTTAGTGACTAAAAGCACAACATAAATAGAAAAATAATTAAATGTAATATAAATTAAAAAATCTTAACATTCCAAATTACGTTTTCCGGATTTCTTTCTTTTTTTTTGTTTTGACTTTTTCTTTGTTTCACTTGAAGTATTGTGTTTCAGATAAATTGAAATATTCGAAGCATTTTTATATAAGAGTCTTTAAGTTAAAACAAACAAAAGGAAGGCAAAATAAAAAAGTTTAAAAAAACTTAAAAAAAAATTTCTATATATGGAAATAATTACTAGTTGTAGTCTTGAAATCCCTTTGCTTTTCTTTCAATTTACTAAAGATACATAAACAAAAGGAGGTTGCAAACAAAAAAACACAGGAAAACAATTGCTATTCAACAAAAATTAACACCCACAGTTACGCATAAAGCAAAGAAATAAAATAGACACCACTTTGGTAATCGATATAGCTATTTTTGTAGTATGTTAGCTTGGAAATCGTTAAAAATGTGTTTTAATTATAGGTACTGTTTTAGATGTAGTTTTGGGTTAATTTGAAACTTTACCTAATGAACTATTAACCAAAATCTTTAGAGCTTAAATGTTTATTTACCAACTGAATTTGATGATGTTGCATTATTTTAGAAGAATTAAAATTTTTTTTTCCTCCAGGTTAGTTCTAAGTTTCATTAATTTTGAAAAATTTATGATTTTTCTAAAAAACTAGAATTATTAGGAAACGTTCGACGCTTTTCTATACTAGAGTTCACAAAACACTATCAACAGGCATAATTATGAATTCATGATACAAAATCAATATCCCCAATTCGCAAGACTGTTTGCTGTGCTAGGAATTACAAAACAAAATATACGTTCTTGGGCTCTAAACCTCTTTGATTTAGAAGGCGGCAGCTGTATAATATAGTTCTAGTAAATAAATCAGACATCGAGGCCTAAGGTAAGCCTGCTTGTTTGGAAATAAGGCCAACCCAGGATCTATCATATGACTAATAACCCCGAAATGTTATCACACACGTTAATTTTGTAACAGCACCTTATACTTTTTTTTAAATAAAATCATGAATTGATAATAGTGTAAAATTTGGCAAGCTCTCAAATATCCCAAAATACTCCCCTGAGTTTTCCGACAGAAGGTAAATATTATTTTTCTGGCATTTCGAATGCTTCAGCCAGAGTTGCAATACAAAAAAAATGATGTCTTGTGGAAAACTACAGCCCCACTGCCTTAAATCTTTACTTAGACTTAAAAACGAAATATGAGCAAAAACTCTATTGGAAAGGTTAATTTTTTCACTGGTAATTTAAATAAGGTTTTAACATAAGACAAATGGCTGCCCAACACAAATTGCCAGTGACTCTGCCAAATAGCCTTTTTAGAGTTTGTAACCTATTGTTAGTATGTTATCTATACCACAAAAATACCAAAGAAAACATTCACATTGCAGAAGTGCTAGTCCAGATCCAAATGCTCTGTCTGAACAAATTTAGTCTCACATTAGATAATGGGTAGGCCGTGGAATACAAAGCTCTTATATATAAATCTGCGATAAGTTATTAAAGTCACATTGAATTCAGCTATTTGAATTTGAATAATTTGGTCAAATTAAGCATTATTATTAGTGAATAAACTACTGTTAGCTAATAAGAAGCTACTTTGTGGTCTAAGTGTTATTATGAAGTTTCATCGGAATAATTTTAAAAGAAGGTCTTCACCCTCTTGATTCTCCCTTTGACCATCAGTTTGACCTTTATTTCGGGAAATTAAAAGATATCAAATTACCGCTAAAATTGTCTACCGTAAAGTTGAAGTGAAAGTTACTAGAGGAAACAAAGTTGCAAATAAAGTTCGACATGCTTTAAGAGCTTTTTGTAATGTTTTTAATTTTTAATTTAATTTTAATGTGAAAAAAAAATAGGGTAAACGTCTAAAGCAGTTTTTCTTACCTGTTTTTTATTACGAAATTTTATAATTAAAAAAAAAACAGGATGACTGACCAACAATAAATGCATGCTATGTGGCGTACCTGGAGATCGGAAGGCTATTGAGCATATTCTGTGTTACTGTTAAGTACTCGTACCTGTAAAGCACACTAGAGAACCTGGGGGAAATATCTGAAGTTGGCAAGCCAAGACCTCTTGCAATTGCTTTCGCTAGATCCGAATAGTTTAATAGTTTCATCTAGTCTGTTAACACTAAGGACACAAAATATAAAGCCTCACGGCTAGCAAAACTTTTAAATTCTCTTGCAAAAATTGGTTTCAAAATTAATTGTGAAAATTTCCCCAAATCTACTTTTGAAAAGTTAAACAAAAAACTTTTAAGAAAAAAATTTTTTTTTAATATTTTATAATTTTTAATTGCTCATTTTTGTAAAAGAAAAATTTTGTTTTATTTTGTGTACAAGTTTAACATCTCCTAATTTTTTTTTGTATTTGCAACATGTTCAATTATATGAAGTTAGTTTTAATTAAAAACAAAAATATGTGCTAGGAATTGGGCGAAGTTATTAAAATTATTCTTATAATATTTTCCTTATTTCGTTAAGCTTTCTTAAGCACCATAAACAAAATATTTATATCCGCTTTAGCGAATAACAAAGCAGCAACTTAAATCCCTTTAATTCAAAAAACCTTTTCTAAACCGCAAAACAAATTGCCTCTAAAGATCTAAGTTGCAATTTTGTGTAAACTTTTTCAACATGCCAATTTTAGATTTTTCCTTTATTTATATTTTTATTCTATAAAGTACTTCAAAGAGTGTATTTTGTTGTTTACATTATTATTAACTACTATTATTTTTCTTTTTGTTTTTTTTTTCTGTTCAACAAAATGCTCAAATACTTGACTACCACTTGGAAACACATGCACGAACTGACGTCTATAATTAACAGCAATTGCTTTACGATAACATGACATGCAACAATATACAATGGTATGTTGTTTTTGTGTTATATAAATTTACACGTATTAACACCCATACACCAACACTCGCACTTGCACACTCTTTAGTTTGTCTACATGAAAACTTACACATTCTTACACGTACCGATCAACATGTCTAAAGAAATAAAAAAAAAAATATGTAAAAATACCAACAACACTACTAGAACAATGCAAACAAAATGTAAAGAAAATATTTTTGTAAGATGTTATGTGTTGCTTGTAGGAGTAAAGGAACATTGAATTTGGTGTAATGTGTAGATGGTGTGAAAGTATGCATGAATAAACATCATCTTCAGCGAGCGCCTTTTATTTGAAGTACTACAAAAAAAACTAAATCACTAGTAGCAACAAAAAGAAAAAACAATAAACCAACAATAACAACAACAATAACAAAAAAACTTTAAGCTATGTTACAGTTTGTACTATAAAACCAGAGATGGGAGTAAATATAACTAAAAAACAATAAAAATAAATAATTTCTTATTTGATCTTTATTTAAATTAAATTAACTGATTTCTCTCAAAACTGGATTTAATATTACTTCACTAATTTTTCGAAAACCATATATTTTTATTAGCTTTAAAAAATGAATTCATCATTTAAAACGCCGAAATTTAAGGAGCTTCAGAAAACAAGAAACCTTTATACTAATAGTATCTATGTACGAATGTATCTGTGTTCACATAAACTAATACCTAAGTTTGTATGTGTAAATTAAAATATGTGGAAATTTTAAACGTTTCAGAGAAACTTCAATTAAAAACAAAAATTATAACGCACGAATGCATTTACTGCGAAATATACACACACATGTGAATTTGTGCAGATATTAACTTTTACACAAACAACATTTTGCACATACGAACATATCAGTGGAAACAGGATATGGTAACAAAAATAAAAACAATATTGAAGCGGAAAAAAGTTAAACTTTTTTGACGTTCAATTTTGCGTTGTTGATGATAGTTTTTTTCCAACGCAAACACATACTCACACATTTAAATACACGTTAACAAACACATAAAAAATATACTACGTTAAGGTTACTTCTGCTGCTGTTCTATTTTTTTTTTGACATCCTTGCTACATAAACTGTATTTGGCAAGAATCGTAGAATGCAATACAACGCAAAGGGGAAAAATAAAAACAAATAAAAATTTTAATAGACAGCAAAGGACTTATAGTGAAAATAATAGAACGACTACTTGAACGTAATGACGGATTCTTAGATATGAAAGGGTAAACGAAATTTATTATTCGTTCAGAACAATAAGAGTTTATCAATCTATTAGTTTAGTTCACCAGCTAAGGGTTTTTTTAAAATAACTTTACCAAAATATTTTATCCAAAAAGCAAATATAAAATAAATAAGCTTTTAGTTTTAAAAAGGGGTTTTCCTTGTATTTAAAAGTTAAAACAGAGTGATCTGACATGGCCTGTTGCTCATTTTTTTGGCCACTAATCAGTACATGTATTGCCTTTGCGAAATAAAATAAGGTAATTTTTTCTTTTTTTTTTAATAAAAGCGACACTTTATTTCCCACAACTTAACACGCAATGAATTGAAATTGTTTAAAAATAGATACCGGGACAAAGAATAGAGCAGAAGTTGTTTGGAGATATTTCACCTATAGTTTTCGACATTTAAAGTCACAGAAAAGACACCCTTAGTACGGTTATTGCAAATGTAAATTGTACGGCTAAAAAAGAAAATTTTCCACACAGTGTGCCTTTCAAATCACGAAAGGGTGTTTTTTTCGTCAAACACGCTCAACGGCCTAAGAAACAAGTTCTCTAATTTATTTCGGCTAAAATCTATAATGGAAAAGTAAACCACATCTCACATTTCAGTGTTATATTCCATTTATGATCGGATAAAAGAAGTATATAGAACATCGGGTAGAGCGAAGAATAACCTACAATATATAAGAACAGTAGCACTTTGATGATTTTTCTAACACAAGTTAAACGTGATCTATCAAGCGAAAATTGCTCTGCAATTTCATGCCCAGGCATTGGTATTATTAATTATTACAGACGATGCAGCATGGTCTTCTTTGTTTTTTTGTGTAAGCAGACAGCACTGAACCTAATGGGAATAAAAATTTACCAAACTAGCAAGGACCTTCTCGGAGATTAGATCGCGGTTTGAAACAATATTGATACTCTGCTTTTCGGCTTAAGCCTTTTCCAAAGTTCTAAAGTCAGAGCTCTAAAAAAAGGTTCTTTAAAAAAATTAGAAAAAAACTGACAAAAAGAGGCAGAGCCTTGCAGAACAACTGAATGGATTAAGGGCTTCTTTGAAGGGATCCCCTCAATAACAACACAAATCAATATAAATTAAAAAAATTTTCACCGATACAAAATGCAAATATTTAAGTTAAAGCGTTCTAGGCGTAAGGTTGCTTATAGTTTGGAATGGCAGATAAGTTGGCAAACGTTTAAGTTTCTACATTCCACACCGTACAAATTTTGCAGTTTTCAGGTCGTTTTTTTGAAGCTTTTTGATACCCAAGAGTCAATGAAAAAGTCGCAGTTGCATTAATATACCTTTAAAGTACGTTTCTTTGAAATCATTTATTTTTTTTTTATTTCAAAAATATTAAATTTATGCATTTTTTAATATTAAAGAATTTCAAAAAAATTTCGGGGAATACATATCTTTTTATATATTTTGTCCCCTTATAATTTGTTGTTGCTCTCCAAAATCTGCATCATTTATGCACTAGTATTCCACCCCATACCTTATCTCATCTTAACATTTAAACTAATGCAAGGGGTGCTTACAATTATTTTAATTTAATTTCTACTAAAATCAGCAGACGGAAAGACAGATACTGAGTGGACTCAAAAGGGGATGCTATAAGGATATATATGTATATTTTCGAAAAATACTAATACGGACAACTTTTGTAGGAGATTTTACTAGTTTAATGTTCAGGGCCATACATTGAAAAAAATTCAATTGCCCTGGTTCAGGTGACAAAGTCTGTCTTTTTGTTAAGCTGAAACATAAAAGGTTTGCTTTACGACCCTCATAATTTTGTTAAACAAAAATCGTAGTAAATAACAAGTAAAATTTGAAAAAATTAAAAAGAACAGGAATAAATTAGAAAATGCGTCTTTGTTCTTAATTTATGTATTTCTGTGAAAACAATAAAGTATTTTTATTATTACTTTTGTATAAGTAGTTGCGGTTGTTACTGTTCACACCATTTGTAAGAACATGACCAACAAACAACAAATCTAACATTCTAGTTTTATTTTTATTGCTTCTTTTGTCTTTTATATTGTTTTGTGACTTCTTACAGTGTTCTGTCAACACTACAATACATGCTACGTCAATGCAGCGTTATCCACGCTCAAGCTTTATGGAGAAAAATGTGTAAGTTATTATTTTAATCCACGTTGTATAAAGAAGAAAGTTTGACTTGTTGATTGACTGCTTAAATTGTAGTAATTTTGATTTGTTATAGAAAAAGGAAGAATTTGCTTTTGTAGTCGGTTGGATATATTATGAAAAACAAGATGATAATTATAAAATATATATTTATAAAAAGAAAGTTTGTAACTGTTGTCAAAAAATTATTTAATTAATATTTACTCAGCTAAGGAATTTTATATTTTTAAATTTGTGATATTTTGGTTTTAAAATATGCTAACTAAACATTAATTAAGGAAAAACTTTTGATGCCTGACTATATTTTAATATTTCTTTTTTATAAAAATTAAAAATTATTAAAAACATTTCTTTTTTTTAGGTTAAATCTGATATATTTTTTCTATAATCAAAAAATCTTTTTTTTTTAACTTTTTCCTTATAAATGGTTCTTGTATCTTTAAAGTTTAAAATATTTTTTCATTCAGCAATAATCCATAAAAAATATTGAAGCCAAAAGTCAGTAGCAGAATATTAAATGAGAAATAAAGCAAAAGATATTATTTCCGCTACAACAGTATTTCATTTCCGTCTTTAAATTTTTTTTACCGTAACAATAACAACATAACGTTAAGTAGGACAAAACACAATATTTCTTATGTAGGTTTACATTACGCTGAACGCAGCTGGTCTCAAAAGAAATAGTATACAGTTGCAACAAATGCTAAAAAAAATGACTGAAAATTGCCAAATAAACATACATATTTCTATCAAACACTAAATTTAAGATATTTAACAAAAAATTTTAATTTATAAAACAAATATACAAATATATCTTTGTGTTAAAATTTAAAAAATCTTATAATTTTGAAGCAGTTTTAACTTTAGGAATTTCAACATTTACCAGCTCTTTTTCAACAAATCATTCAACTCAAATTCGATGATTTTTTTAGACAGAAGTATAAGCGTATGTACGTATGTGCAATATTAAACACAAGTGTAAAGTAGTTTATTACGTATACGCACGATGGTACTTGAGGTTTTAAAAATCACATTTGTTCATTTTAAAAATTGATTTTAAAAGAGAGGGTCAGTCTAAACAAGACTAAGAGAATTCTGTACTTTTTTTAAATAAAGCATTTGTTTCAAAATATTGTTATTACAATATTTTTCTTTTAATTTACAAATAAATTTTAAAAATAAAGAACTTTTATAAAGTTAAAAATTTGCTTAAAAAGTTGAGTCCACGCAATTACTTAAATATCTTTTGTGAAGATGATAAGGCAAATCTTATGCAATGATAAGTAACACACTCTAAAAATAGTAGCAAAGTGTACTGCAACCACATCTACGGTTAATTCTTGTGTCCCATAGGAGGCACATTTCAAAACCCATAATATTTAGAAAGAAAACTCAAAATATTTTTTAAACGCTACGTATTTAACTTTTAACTTTGAAAGCTCAAGCCATTTAAAATATTATTCTGAAATGTGTAAAAATTACTTGAAAAAAGAGAGTAACAAAATCATGCTTTAATTATATTTTTAGTAGAAGAATTTAAAATATACCGCGAGCCGAACATAACAAAAAAATAAACTTAAAAAAAAGTTTCCTTTTTATAAAACCCATTAAATAAGCATAACAAAATTTTGCCAGGCAATGCCCAATTTCTTATCATTGCACTTAAATGAGAGACACCAATAATTACAAAAAAAAAAAAAAAAATTGCAGATTACAATTAAATGTAGCTGGTTGTTCTTTTATTTTTGCGAAAAAATTATTATGATAGAAAATTTTCATCTTTTCCCCTTTTTCGAATGAGTTGTAAGTGTATAAGTAAGTATTTGTTTGTGTGTTGTATGTTATTTTTAACAATAAAAGGTCAAACTGAAAAAAGTATTCTGCTGTTCTGAAAGAACTAAATTTAAAAGAACGGAAAAAAATAAAATAGTTTTTGATTATCTCTTTTAATAAGGAACGTATTGCAACTTCAGGTTTCTTTGACTAAGTTAATGGAAAATACTTTTAAGTGCAAAATTTGTCTTTAAACTATACAAAACATTGACTTTGCCCCTTAAATATAGGTACTCTTTCTCCATATGATGAATCAAAGGGAAGAAAGAATACATCATATTCATTCAAGAGCTCATATTTCTAAAAATTATTTAAAGCAACATTAATAGTTATCACAAAGTTTTGCACATCAGTATTAAACAAGTCCTTGGAAACCTCCTGGGAAATCCTTTTAATAGGAGAAGTAAATAAACAAAATGCGGAAGATAAAAACAGACACGCCTAGATGCTCTCAGATGCATTAACAAACTTTAAAAATTGGAAACATTTGTAGATATAAAACGCCAGTCAGCGACTCATTGGACAATTAGCAATTTCGAGTGAACTGTACCCCAGAAAGACTTTATGTGGCAACACTAACTAGTTGGAGTCTAAGATATTTCGAACAACTAGGCAGGTAATTGGCGCTTTAAAATAACCAATACCCATCTAATGCATCTGTTTGCCATGTAAGCCTTCTTAAAACAACTTATATGCAGAACCTCACTGGAACTTTTGCTCTTTGTAGGAACAACTAAAAATAATATTTAATATTTAAGATTTAATATTATTTCCTTCATCCGCTTACCCAAAATAAAAATACTAAATTCAATATCTTTTACTGAAGCGAATGCAGATTACACAAAATCCAGTAAATGAACAACAACAATTTAAAAGCGTAAAGTTACAAATGTTTTACTGAGTACCTTAAGGCTTTTACTGGATATTTTTCTGTTGGCAAAAAATGCATCAAGGGAGAATATGTTAAACTTAAGTCGTAACTTTTGTCGATTTAAATAAAAAAAAAACTTTTAAAGAAATTGCTCTTTAATTTAAATTATGTTATGTTGTAATATTTAAACTCGTTTTTTTCTCATTTGTTGGGATTTGTTATAAATTTTATCAACAGTTCCTGATTTTTTTATTAACTCTTTAAAATATAAAATCTTAAAAATCGTTTAACTGTTCACTAATGGATTTCGCCAAAACTTTAGTCATTTGATCTGCAAAACTTTCTATATTGTGTTTAAAGTACTTTAGTTTATACTTTTCAATGATATTATTGTTATAACTTTTCTTTATTATTATTTATTTGTTATTTTTCTCTTAATTTTTTTGTTTCCTGTAGAGAAGAAACTATTTATTGAGTGCATGTGTATTTAAAGGAAAAAACTTTCTTTTATAATAAGTGATTTGTTCATCTTTGATTTTTTTTAATTATGAGTAATATAAACTATAATTGTAACTGAAAGACTTTAACATTTTTTAATAAAATTGTATTTTAACGACAAGGACAGTCCACATGAAATCTTACTTTCCTAGGATCAAATACTTCAGAAAACGGTAAAAAGTAAGCTGAAGTCCTTTTAATTTTAAAGTTTTTGGTAACTGTTTCCAGGATACATAAAAAAAAGATTTAAAAATAAATTTATTTATTATGTTTCAATAATATTAAAATTTGGGTTGCTTTAAAAATATTTTGCCTCTAACATTTAAATTTCAATTTCTTTTATAAAAACTAACAAAAAAAATCGACTAACCCAATGAAATTTTAATAAACCTTTTAATTGTCAGTTCATCTTCAGCAGGTATGCCGTAAAATCTTTTAGCAAAAAAATATTCTTCTTTAATTCATTTTGAATTGAAACATGTCAAACGCATACTCTTTTCCAATTTCTTCAAAATGGGTTTGCAAAATATATTCAGTCACACATATGTACGTCTACACTAACATCCGAAAATGTCACTCAATAAGGCACAGTGTGAGGTGCTTCTTAGAGAAAAAAAAATATTAAAAACAAAATTAAAATTTTTGTAATCAACAGGCTTTTGCAAGGAAAATATTGACAAACAAACCCAAAAGTCTTATAGGAAGATGAAGTGAAAGAAGACATCTTAAGGCTTAGTGTTAGAAAATGGAAAAGAAGTGCATAAAATCGTAGAAAATCGATTCTAAGTCTAGCCTATGAAATAAACATTTTGAAATGGCCAGTAAATACTTAAATTTTAAAGTACACCCAAAACATAATTTTTTCATTCACAAAATAATTTTATGCATCTTAACTTTTACACTTTTTCTACAGGATAAAATTGGCATTGGGGACATTTAGCATTAAAAGTGCACGAAGCAAGGTGTTTACCAACCTTAGTTAGTTCTTCTCACGAATACTCTTTTTTCAACCTCTGGAACTCTATATAATGGCACGGCTTTTTAACACTGCCTATTTCAGATTTCGAAAAGTACCTATAGTCATTCTTGCAGTACAAGATGGCAAAAGGAGAAAAGAAGCGAAGAAACACTAGACGGTTAGTGCCTGTAAACACACAAGCTTTTGAGGACCTATGTTTTTAGTCTTCGGAACGCCAATTGACCCATGAAAAATTTTTGAGTTGTAGTTTGGTGATATACTACGAAGTCTTCCATGTATCAAAACGCAGAGGCTTAGCGGAGCAATGCACAAAATGACAATTTCTGTTACAGATGCACTAATATTGGTTTCGATATAATAGACTTTTAAGCTATTTTTTTAAGGGAGTGAAATACATTTGATAGAACTGGACATTGTATTCAGGATAAAAGTGTTATCCATACGTAAAATAACTAACTAATTAATAAAAGAACTAAAATAAGGGCACAGGTTTTGTAAGGGGTTTATTCATTACGTTTACAAGAGTACAGATTTTAGCTAAATTTTTAGCGAGTGGTAACGCCAACTTTTTAGGAATTTACCGATATATAAGTCAGAAAAAGGTTCCCCATTAGCTGCACTCTACATGACGACTTGTTTAAGAATATTGGATATCCTTTAACTGGATGGCAATGCAGTTCTATACCACGTTCTTGCAAATACGCAATGCAAGCGACCGTATTGCTGACGGACTGGTAAAGATGGTGCAAAGCTGAACGACAGTGTGGTTGGTAACTTCTCTAAAATTATTTTCTCCTGCAAAAACTCCGCTGATTTAATAGGATCAGGTGGATCAATAAACCTAGTAGTAGAACTGAATAAACGGTGGCTGGAGGGTTTTGTTGACGTAACCAGCAACTTGTGACTCACTTTAGGGGTATGGGTTTACTTTTAACTGCTTCAAGGATATTTAAAAGCATGAATAGAAAAGAAACAAAACCATATTGAATTATCTTGGTCTTCAGTACGATGTCTAGGGGAAGTCCTTTAGGTTAAGCATGCTAGGCTCTCTACTTCTCGTGGTTTACATAAGCTAATCAAGCTTATCATCTTTAATCAGGGTTAGCGTCTGATTAAAAAAAGTTTAAGAACGACTTGACTATTGCCAAGCATAAAAAATAGCATCTAGCTTTAGATTTTATATTTTCTTATCAGAACTTTTTCAAAAGAAATGGATCGGCGAGATTTTTGATATAGCCCCCATACAAATGTCCTCCCGAAAAAGATATTTCTGGCTATAACTGACTAGAATATTTCTTTATTTTGACAAATATTTTAACACAAGATAAACATTTATGACGCCAAATGTTTAACTGAATACAAATATGATCAGCCTTTTTAAAAAAAATCAAGAAAAAGGTGGTGTAGGGTATATATAGTCAGGCTTGACCGACTACTTATTATATAAAAAATTTGAAGTCTTAGCACCAATATTATATAATATAATTCTTTATAATTTCGTTCTCAATAGCTTTCATGCTTAAGCAGGGTGGGAGGTAAATTCTCAATTTATTGATTCATTTTTTTATTAGCTTTATTTTGTTATAATAAAAATAAAAGAATTTTAGAGAAGGTAATTTTTTTTAAAGCAATAAGCGAATGCATTCCAGAGCTCCATCACTAGCCAAGTAATTGAAACACATTGAATTTATATAAGTCCTCTACAATTTACTTGTTACTTGCAATGCAAGTATACGAACTAAAGCAAAAAACATAAAAAGATCTCTTGAGATAAGACTGCTGCAATTCTTTTAACTTTTGTTTTTATTTTATTTTTTTTTAACATTCGAACACTTAAAACAAAAGCATAAAAAGAAAAGCATTATTCTGTTAACATATTTACCAAATCTACACAAGATTTGGAAAGTTCTATACAATACATAAGGGACATAAAATAGTAAAAATTCTAAAGATTTCTGGTTTTTATATATTTATGGATGTTTATTAACATTTATTGCAAAGAATTTATACACAAAATCACTTGATTATATTAAAAGTTTTTCAACGCTTTTATTTAAGCTGAAGTTTTGGAATTAAAATTTTTTATCCAAGATTTTTTCTATTGATTTCATTTTGTTTCGTGTAACTTTTGGCTGAAGTAATAACTGTTACAGCACTTATATTGAAGTTGTTGTATTATATATATGAAAATGTTTTTAAGAAACTGTTGTATTATAAATTATTTTGTAATCATATATTCCATGAATTTAATATTAGAAAAAATATAATTAATAAAATAAACTTGAATTGAATAAGAAGGTTCTACATGGCGCAGTCGAAAAAGGAAATTTAAAAAAGAAAAAATTATCAAAATGGATTTAAAATCTATTCCTGATTTGAAAGTGATGTTTTTAAAAAGGGCTAGAGAACAGCATGTAAAATTGAATAAAAATAAAATTCAATATAGAGTGCAAGAGGTTACGTTTTTAGGACATGTAATTTCAAATCAGGGTATTAGGCCTGATCAAAAACGCATTGATTCCGTTTTGAATCTTAATTTTCCAAAGGATAAAAAAGGTCTTCAATCGTTTTTAGGTCTCGTAAATTATTTAAGAAAATTTATACCAAATTTAGCAGATGTTACTCTTCCTCTGAGAACTTTACTTCAACAGGACAGGGAATATGTGGTGCTACCTGTACATGAGGAATGTTTTATAAAGATTAAGAATATGGTATCAAATCATGTTATTTTAACACCTTTTAATGAACAAGAAAATGTTGTAATTCAAACTGATGCTTCTAAGGATGGAATAGGATGCTGCTTGTTTCAGAATGATAAAATTATTTCATTTGCTTCAAGGTCACTGTCAAATACAGAAAAACAATATGCTCAAATTGAAAAAGAGTTTTTGGCAATAGTGTTTTCATGTAAAAAATTTCATCAGTTTATATATGGAAGAAAGGTCACTATTATTTCCGATCACAAACCATTAGAGTCTATTTTTAAAAAGGATATAAATAAAATAGGATCTTCTAGATTGCAAAGGTTAAGTTTAAAAATATTTCCATATAATGTAAATGTTATATATAAACCTGGAAAAACTATTATTGCTGCAGATTATTTTTCTAGAAATTTTGTTGATACTGGTGATGCCGAACATGAAAAGGGTGTAACAGAAATGGTACATAGTGTAGGTGTTACAGACGAGACATTGGAAAGAATTAAAATTGCTACTCAGAATGATGAACAATTATATATGATAAGAAAGTATTATTTAGAAGGTTGGCCGGTAAAAAATAAAATTCCAGACTGCATAAAATGGTATTATAACAAAAGAAATGATATAATGATAGATGATAATTTAGTATTTTATAATGATCGTATAATTATACCAAAAGTTTTGCATCAAAATATTCTGGTAAAATTGCATGAGAGCCATATGGGTGTGACAAAGACAAGAAAGAGAGCTGCGGAATTATTTTATTGGAGAAATATGAACCAGGATATTGAAAATTATATTTTAAAATGTGAAAAATGTCAGGAAATCGGGCCATGCATTACTAAGGAGCCAATTATGCCCCACAATATTCCAGATTTACCTTTTGAAAAAATTGGTTGTGATATTTTGGAATATTCGGGGAAAAATTTTTTAGTTATTGTTGATTACTATAGTAAGTGGGTTGAATTATTATATTTAAAATCTAAGACATCGTCAGATGTCGTTGAGGCGTGGATAGAAATATTTTCAAGATTTGGAATACCCAAAGTCGTTATAGCAGATAATATGCCGTTTGCTTCATACGAATGTTTAAAATTTTCCAATAAATGGAATTTTAAAATTATTACAAGTAGTCCAAACTATCCTAGAAGTAACGGTTTGGCTGAAAGGGCAGTTGGAATAGCTAAACAGATCTTGAAGAAATCTGAAACAAAAGAAGAAGTGTATAATGCTCTTTTGGAGTATCGAAATACTCCAGTTAAAGATTTGAGTTATTCACCAGCACAGCTCTTATTATATAGGCGTTTACGTACTAAAATTCCCATTACAGATAAGTTGTTACAACCTAGTTCTGAATATATTAGTAATAAATTCATTAAGAAAGAAATGGAGAATAAAGTAAAGAATTTTGAAAGGTATTATAATCAAGGCACAAAAGGAAGAAAAGAATTTAAGATTGGAGATAATGTATATTTTAAAATTTATTCTTCCCAAAAGTGGGTACCTGGAATTATAATTGCTTATCATGATACACCCAGATCTTTTATTGTAAAAGGTTTAATTGATGAAAAAACTTACAGAAGGAACTCGTTTCATATTAAGTTAAGAAAAACTAATGAAAACTGCATAGGGGTAAATAACAGAAACGATTTTAGAGATGATACTGTCAATTTACGCAAAAGTAAACGAATTAGAAAACCAACAAATTTTTATGAACCTATGTAATTATGATAGTTTTATATATTGTTTTATAATTCATAACATTACTATTTTGTTTGTTAAAAAAAGGAAGATGTTGTATTATAAATTATTTTGTAATCATATATTCCATGAATTTAATATTAGAAAAAATATAATTAATAAAATAAACTTGAATTGAATAAGAAGGTTCTACAGAAACGACGGAAAGTAATAAAAGTAAAAGAATATATGGAACCATTTTAAAATGTTCAGAGGGGAGAAGCTAACATTTTAAAAGATAAAATCTTTAATTATACAACAAATAAATTTTGTTAATAAATATTTTTTAAAACAAAGCTTTACTTAAGAGGCAAAAGGATTTTAGGGCTGCGAAAATGAGGACGGAAAACTGAAACAAGACTTTCTTAAGAAAAAAATTATATAGTTTTGGAAAACAGTTTGCTGAACACCTAAGACCTTATCCATAAATAACTACAACTTTATAAAAAGTTAAAAAAAAAAAACATTTTTTTAAACAAAGTCTGTTTTATAAACCTTTATGTAACTGAACAACATTTTAATTAACATCACCGCAAAATACAAATTTTTGGATACTGGAAAAAACCAAAGCATTAAGTTTGCTTTAAAACAGATATTATTCTTATTTTTTGCATATTTTTGTAATTGTTACGGATTTGTATCATAAATAAAATAATACTTTAACTGAACTAAAAGCTTTACCAAGAAAAATTTGTTTAAATATACCTTGAATGCAGAGTGTACTATATGTTCCAAAATTTTTTTTTCTCCTTTTAATTTTAAGTAAAAACCGTACATTTCCTCGGGAGTCGTAGGCAGTGGTTTTACATAAGGGCAGGATGGTCTTGATTCAGGGTTCTAACCTTATGCATTAAAGGGTTAAAAACATTTTCAGAAACTGAAAACTAAGCAAGTGCTTTAGAGTAACTTCTTTAAGATTTTAACTCGCTAGTAGTTTTACCTGATATAACCATATATGATGGTTTTTCTTTTAAAAGGAGTTCTGATGTCCCTTTTTTAACCAATATTTGACTTTTAAAATTTTAACTGTAGTTATGACCACCCTAAGGATATGATATATAATGTAATTTCCGTAATAGAAAGGTGCAACGCCGTTAAACGCAAACTTTTTCACCAAGGACTTCACCCCATATTTTTTTTTTAATATTTAAATAGTTTAAAAAAATTAAACAAAAATCGAAAACACCCCGCCATTGCAGTTTTATTAATATCATCCATCATTCAGCTCTTTTTTTACATCCCAATAATTTTTTTAAGTTCAAATTATTTTTCAAAACCATGTTAATTTATTTAAACTAATTAAAAATATATTAAAAATAGGAAAAATTTTTTTTTAAATGGGGTTTAGTATTGCAAAGAACTTGTTCCCAGACATCTTATCGGTTGCTAAAATCAAACCATCACCGTAGTTTAAATTCAGTTCTTATCTAAAGAATAGACGCATAAAAAATTTATTACAAATCTTAAAAAAAATTAAAATGTCTTAAAGCTTTTGCTTTTATTATATAAATAATTTTCCCTTTTCTTTTTCATATTTAAATTTGTACAATTAAAATACTTTTTATTTGCAAATGTATGCTTAGTGCTCCAATATTTAACTTAGTTACGTGCCTTAAGTTTCCCACATCTTTTTTAAACGCTGATTTTCTTTTTAATCAATATATTTCTTCTTATCCATCTTTAAGCTCGTTTATATATTAGTGCAAAGAGATTTCGTAGAAAAAATGTAAGCGCTGTCAGTTATTTATTTACAAAGTTAAATTGCTGTCAAAGTAAAGGAAAGCAAAAAATTAAAAACTGAAATCAATGTACTATGATTTTTTTTGTATGTATTTTCTGGGGGATTAAAGTGTGTGTGTATGAGTGTGTAAGTGTATGTTGTATGTGGGTTTTTATTGCACCAATTGCAAACGTTAATTGAATCTTTAACTTTTTCCTTGCAGGAGATTAATAGTTATTAGTGTACAAAAGAGTCTTAAGTTAAATACAAATATCGAACTTGCACGCTTGTAAAAAACTTTAATGGAAACTTAAGAAATTTAAATCAGTGAAAACTCAGTTTAAGGTTTTCTTATAAACTGAATTTTTTATTTTTTTTATTTTTGCAAAAGTATTTTGTATTACTTTTTGTCTAATATAGTTACAAGTTTGATGACAACAATTTTCAAATAGAAGCTGATGCTTTAAAGAAGAACAAAGCTCTTTCAAAATTAGTTTTGAAGTTAAACAATGAAAATAGATAAGTAAAACAATTGAAATTTCCAATTACATTGTAAAGGTGTTAATAAAAATAAATTTAAACAACTTTATCAAGAAAGTATTGTAATTATGTAGGGGTTTTTTAAAATATAATTTAGTTTTATTTTCCTTCTCAAATTAATTAAAATACTTCTTTGTCCTTTTGTTAAAAAATATTACATCACCATGACTACTTTGCTATAAATATAAATTATATGTAAAAAACACACTCATAGTTGTAAGTGCTATTTAACAAGATTTTTGTTTACTTTGAGAATTTGATTGCTGTTATTTGTTAATTAAAATGTGCTGTTTAGGGCTAATTAAACATTGGCACCGCCATTCACAAAGAGATTACTTGGAACCAGCTAAATATAATCAAAAGCTGACGTCATCTTAGTACGTAAGTACATAAGCCCTTTTTAAGTTAATTTTTTTTCATGTAAGATCTATTTATTAACAAGCTTATAAAATTGTTCTAAGTATTTGATTATGCCAGTACCTAAGCCATTATTTAAATACATATCCCTCAATGTGGGAAACGTCAATGTCAAGCTAAAAAACAAATAGATAGTACGAAATGGCTTGGTCATATGTAGGAAAATTATTTATTTTTTGTATTAATAAAAGTTTTTTGATATTAAGTTTGGCTTAAGTTCTTATAAATTCTTTTCATTAGAAGATATTAATATATTCCCGTTAATGTTAAAGGAAACTTTAATTTAATTTAATTATACCCTTCACATAGTGATAGGGTATTTATCACTTTGTCATTCCGTTTGTAATTTCTTTATTATTCATTTGCGACCCCATAAAGTATATATATTCTGGATCCTTATAGATAGGGAAGCTGATTTAGCGATGTCCGTCTGTCCATCTGTCTGTCTATCCGTCTGTTGAAATCAAGTTTCCGGAGTCAAATAAAAAGACACAGACCGGTTAATGGTGTCAAACGATTAGAAATATCCCGCTTAAAATCGCTATTTAAAATCAGCAAAATCGATTTACTATTGACCGAGATATAAGCGAAAACCCAGAGTAACCCATTTTTTTTAGGACAAAATCCGTGCATATATCCCAATATATCTCAGTAAGTATAGTCACTCTTGCCAAAAAACTTGGCACGGATACTCCCAAAGAAGGGACCTAAATAATGGAAAAAGTTTTTTCAGATTGGACCAGGGGAAGTGGTAGTTTTCCTACAATTGCAGAAATTTGGGGAAATATTTCATGCGCTATATCTCGTAAACTATAACAGCTATCGACTTAAATTTTTTTTTTTTTTTCATGTATTTTATTATTGAATCTTCGCTTAAGCGAACTAACAATAAGTATTCAAATCTTAAAACTAAGTAATTAATACTAGTCCAGTCAGTACCAGACTTAAATTTAAGTTCTCATAATAAAATTATCTTATTTCAAAGGATTCATCTAAGAGCAATAGTGTCCCTTCTTTTTAGGCGGCTGTGCCCACTATGTTGCAGGATGCTTCGAGCGAGCGGATTTGGATGTGATTCCAGCTTATTTAAATACTTGTCCACATATTTCAGGATTTCGCATTTTACAAGTGGAACTTCAAGATCCTTGTGAATGTTGCTGTTTTTTATATACCAAGGAGCACCAGTTATCATTCTTAGAATTTTGTTTTGACGGCGTTGAATCTTTTCTATATTGGAGGCGGAACCAGTGCCCCATAGTTGTATCCCGTAGCACCAAATTGGTTTTAAAATCGAGTTGTAGAGTAGAAGCTTACAATTAAGATGTAGCACAGAGTTTTTACCAATTAGCCAGTGGATTTGAGCAGCTTTAAGTTTCATTTGAGTCAGCTTTGCATCTATATGAGGCTTCCATGTAAGGCGGCGATCTAGGTGAATACCAAGATATTTTGTCTCAGATCGTTGAGGCACATTATGGTTGTTGATAATGATTGGAGGGCACGTTTCTTTGCGTAAGGTAAAAGTTACGTGAGTGCATTTTTGTTTATTTATCTTAATTCCCCATAACTTTGCCCATTTCTCAACTTGGGTTACGTGTTGCTGCAGTTGGTTCGAAGCCTCTTTAGGGTCCTTATGAATACTGAGAAAAGCGGTATCGTCAGCAAATGTAGACGTGTGCGTAAAACTGTTTGTTGGCATATCTGCCGTGTAAAGCAAGTACAAAATTGGGCCTAGTATACTTCCTTGAGGGACACCAGCCTCTATTGGTTGGGAACAACTTATTTGGTTTCCCTCTTTGGTCATAAATTGTCGGCCTGTTATGTATTTTTCTAAAAGGTTGAAAATATTATCTGGAAGGTTGAGCTTTAGTTTGTTTAAAAGGCCTTCATGCCATACTTTGTCGAAAGCTTGTGAGACATCGATAAAAAGCCCGGAGCAGTACTTCTTTTCCTCAAAGGCTTTTCTTATAACCTGTACCAACCTGTGAGTTTGTTCGATGGTACTTTGTTGACTTCTAAAGCCAAATTTGTGATTTGGAATGCAGTTGTTGTCATTCAGGATCGGATTTAGCTTGTTTTTTAACAGTTTTTCGAACAATTTTGACATTGTGGGTAACAAACTTATGGGCCTATAAGATTCTACCTTCGAGAGATCTTTGCCAGGCTTAGGAATATCGACTTAAAATGATCTACAAAAAATTAATGTACGCAAAGACCTACACTTTAAAGAAAAAGTTTTTAGAGTGGGGGCAAAAAAAGGGGTAGCTCCCATACAAATCGACAATTATTATAAAATATTCGATATGCTATATCTCGGAAACTATAACAGATATCGAAATGAAATAATCTACAAAAAGTAATTGGGCAAGAAGGTCTACGCTATAAAGAAAAAGTTTTTTTAATGGGGGCAAAAAAAAGGGTAGCTCCCATACAAATTAACAATTTGTATGAAATATTCGATACGCTATATCTCGGAAACTATAACAGATATCGAAATCAAATGTTCTACAAAAAGTAATTGGAACACAAGGCCTACGCTTTAAAGAAAAAAAATTTTCGGATCGGGGGTGAAGAAGGGGTAGCTCCCATACAAATTAACAATTTTTATAAAATTTTCCATCCGCTTCTTCTGGAAAACTATTACAGCTATCGGCTTCGAATATTCTTCAAAAAGTAATAATCAAATAATTCATGCATTTTGGAAAATAAGTTGGAGAAGAGCAGCGGGACTTGAACATTTAACAAGTTTTTTTAACCTTTAAATATGGATAATGTCGAAAACTTTTAAAACTCTCGACCTCAAATCTTCTTCATCTATTTATATTATTCATACGAACGTTAAAATTTTGTTATTTTTTCTATGGGCTTTAAAACTCGCACAAGGTTTTTTATTATATTATTTGCAGTACAAAATTACTCGGCTGGGTATATTTAAAGACCAATGTGAAGGGTATATAAGATTCGGCACAGCCGAATATAGCGCTCTCACTTGTTTTTTATATAAAGTAAGCAAAATATATATTAACAAATTTTAAATGTAATGTTTTAAATATATTTTTGAATCTGTAATAAAATTTTAAAAATATGCCAGTATGATACCCAATGCTTGCTTCGAAAATTCTTCTATAATTTAAACGTACAGCGTCAATGACTGACTAAATTATCATCATATGGCCCAAGATCGTCCATCTAGAGACTTAAAATTTTGACAGAACGTACCTTTGTCGGTGTGTAGACTGTCAAAAAAGGATTTGAAAAGTTCAGATCCCTCGGGGATTCAAATATGCCCTATCACCAAAGCCTGGTGTGCTATAAAATATAAAACATAAATTAATAATGCACCTTTTTTTCTTAAAAAAAAAATTATGATTTTTTCGAAACCTAGGGCCCAAAGTTGTTTAAAAAAAATTTTGATGCTGCTTAGGCCCATTTTTTAAGCCTGAACTAATAAATGTAGAACATAAATATTTTTGCATTTCTTTTGCCTTAAAAAATATGGACACGTGCTGGTACTTTTTTTTTAAATTTCAAACCCCAAAAAGCAACAAAAAATAAAAATAATTTAAATGTCGTTTGATAATTTGAAAAAATATGACTTAAATGTTGGTACTTTTTTTATTGTTTAAATCCGAAAAAGGTAAAATCTATATTTTATGGATTAAAAGTACTCTTTTATCCATTAAGAATAGAAACACAACAGATCTTACAAAAAAATGTAAATACTTTGACAGTTTTTCGTCTTTTGGAGTTTATGATCTAGAAATACAAATATAAGGGCTATTGCCCCACATAAAGGACGGAAGACAAATAAGTAGAAAAAAATGATTTATTTACACTTTGGCTGTTTTTAACTTTTTAAGGCCAAAAGCCTGGAAATATGAAGTTATGGGATTTTAAGTGGAGATCCAAAGTCAACTAAGTGGATAAAAATTAATTTTGCTTCATAGTTTGAATTATAAAATAATTAAAGATTCGACCCACAAAAAGGCAAAAATTTTCTTAATTGGCAAAAATTATTTCTTTATTACTTTTACTTTCCTGCCTTTTTGAGATTATGAGTATTGAAAACTGTTAACCCATAGATAAATCCAGGACCATTTAACTGGAAAACAACTTTTACTTGGTGAAATCGCATACTTAGATATGAAGTTAATCAATAATAACGGACAAATTTTCACAAAATGGTACACAAAAGAAGTGGCATCAGGTAGAATCATTAACTACCACTCAACGCAACCAATGAAAATGAAACTTAATACAGCCAAAAACTTAATTGTTAAAGTCTTAACAATAACTGACGAAAAATATAGAGAAAATGACATTGACAAAATAAAAAATATTTTAGGAAAAAATAATTATCCAATATGTATAACCAATAATTTAATTGAAAAAACAATAACAAACCACAAAAGCGAAAAAACACCAAGACAAAATGACACAAAAAATTTTTTGAGTGTACCTTACATACCAAAATTAACAAATACAACTACATTAAAGAACACTCTGACCAGAGAAAAAACAACTATGGCATACAAGTCAAACAGAACTCTTAGACATATATTTACGAATAATAAATTAAAAAGAGATAAACTAAAGATCGACAATGTGGTATATGAAATTAAATGTGATGGCAACGAAAAAGAGGTATGTGATATGGTGTATATTGGAACAACAAAGAGAACATTGGGAACAAGAATTAAAGAGCACAAATCAGACATAGCAAAAGGCAAAGAAACGACGGCACTTTCCCAGCATGCAAAAGAGTGCAATCACACAATTAACTTCAAAGATGTGAAAATACTTGACAAAGAAAAAAGAGAAAGTAAACGATACACGATTGAGAGTCTACGCATACAACAAAAAATACACAAGACTATGAACACGAAAGAGGATAAGGACAATACAAAGCTTCAATACTCTGTTGCGATAATTTAATAAGTTAAAGTTCTGTGATACTAGCATTAAGTCTGACTACTAGTTTGTTTACATGTTTATTTATTTATTTTTTTTATTTATTATTCATATCTGTGTCGTGAAGTCCAGTTTATTAGAATAATATTAAATACATAATTGTGCAATGTAAGACAAATTGTAAGTGTTGACTGTGATAGTGTATTAGAATAAATAATTATATTAAATTATTATATTTATGCCAGATTTCCAAAATAACAACAATAACAACCCCTGAAGAAGTTTGAAAAAAGCAAACGAAACGTCGGGAAAATAAAAATAAAAATTTAAAATGAATATATAGTTCGTTTTTTATTTTTTATTTATATATGAAAGCAATTGACCTTACATAGCCCGTGGGAAACCCCCATTGAAAACAATTAATATCATCAAATTGGTCATATAAAAAACAAAACTTATATAAAAACTTTTACTTCATTTGGCACTTTAAGTAAGTTTTTAATTTATAATAAAATCGCCACATTTTTTCCGACATCATAGTTGCTACATGCAGCAAAAGTCAAACAGTGTTAAATTTGCCCTTTAGAATCTCGTAGAAAGCTTAAATGGCTTACACAAATCAGCGGAAACATAATAGTTATAATTGTTTTTAACCCTAAATTTTAATTTTTAAATATCGAAAAAAATTTAAAAAAATCTCGAACATAATTTCAAATAATTTTAATTGAAAAACAATATTTTTTAAATTTGAAAACCTTAAAAGTTTGCACTTGAGCAATCCCCTTATTATGTAATATATATTTGTTTTTATGGTAAAGCAGTGCTGCACCATTTTAATACTTAATTGAATTAAAAAATTTTTCCCTATCTAAAGGAACACGATTTTAGTGAAATGTATGCTTTTATTAAGTACTACACTAACATTTACTCACATCACACAGACAAGTGCGTATTAAGTCAACTTGTCTTTATTTTAATCTGAAAAGAGAGAAAGTATTCGAAACGATAAGGACTTATACAAATCTGATTAAACGCAAAGAGGATCTTCTTGATTTAATTTGAGACTTTGCATTTTCTAGTATTCATTTATATTGTGACTTAATCGTATCTGTCTTACTGTCTTACTGCCTTTAGGTTTGACATCTAATTAAGGAACTGCAATAGAGAAGAGAAGTCATAAAATCTTTTGTACAACTAATACAAAAAATTATTTACAAGGTGCATTACTCTACGCGTAACATAAAACTGTTAGAAAAATAGAGTAAATCTAAAAAACGTTAGATTGTTATATAAGAGGCATCGTTTGAAATCAAAAAATAATTTTTTGGGGAAAATAGACAAGTAATCGGCGCAATAAGAGATATATTAAACGTTAAATTGAATTTAGGTTACAAAAATTAATACTATTAAGGTCTTAAGGAAACCTTTTATTGTGAAATTTGCATATGTTTAATTAAATGATAAAAAAAATTATTTAAGAACTCAAGCCAATCATTTTTAACGACCTTTATTACATATTTTAAAATTAAATTAATTTTTCTTTTTTTTATTTTCGGTACAATTTTTTTAACACATGTTAACGTACATGAAAACGCCTACCGCGCTACGGTTTCCGAGCTCGAGAAACTCAGCAAAAACTTCTATACCTACCAACTCAAGACCGCAAAAGGCCTTCAGGTAGTTATTAAAGGCATTGATTCTAATGTTGACCCAGAAGAGATCAAGACCAGTTTGTTAAGCAAAGGGTTTATGGTTAGGACTGTATCCAATATGAGAAACAGGGAAAAACACCCCCAACCATTATTCCGAGTGGAGCTTGAGCCTGGTGATATCAAATTGAAAAAGAGTGAAACTCACCCCATTTATAATTTGAGATATATTATGCACCGACGAGTTACTGTGGAAGTGCCACACAAGCGATCTGGGCCTGTACAGTGCTTGAACTGCCAGGAATATGGCCACACTAAAGCTTATTGTAAGTTGCCTTCTGTTTGTGTTGTCTGTGGGGATCTGCACGATACGACCAAGTGCGACAAGCCAAAAGATGATCCTAGGATGAAGAAATGCAGCAACTGCGGGGGAAACCACACTGCCAACTATAGAGGTTGTCCTGTTCTCAATTCAGTTATGCGCTCAACTAAGCCGAAAATAGTTCCTGCCCCTCCCCAGCCTTTAAATATACCAACTACAAATATGCCTCCATTGGCACAACCAACTACAAATCAAGTTTCTTACGCCGCCGCATTAAAGTCTACCCAGCCTAATTCACGTAAGTCTACCCAGCCTACAACACAACAAGAAGTGCCAACTAGCGAACCAACCGGGCCTAATTTTAGCCGCCTGGAAGCCGTAATTGACAATATGGTCACACAATTTACGCAGATTATGGCGCAAATGGCCAACATGATGCAAGAAATGCAAAAAATGCAGTCTGCTTTTCTGCAGGCTATGCTTAAAAGACCATGAACTGCCTCAGGGTTTGTTTCTGGAACGCAAACGGCATCCGCCAACACAAAAACGAGCTCGAATATTTCTTGATAAATCAAAAAATCGATGTTATGTGTATTTCTGAGACTCATATGACATCTAGAAGCACTTTTAAAATTAGTGGTTATTCTTTTTACGATTCAAAGGATCCTAGGGATAGATCATGTGGTGGCTCGGCTATTCTAATCAAATCAAGAATTAAACACCAATGGTTGGGTGGCCTCTCGGAATGTTATATCCAAGCTACGAATGTCTGCGTTGATTAATTTTTTCATAACCTTGTTATTTCATCAGTTTACTGTCCACCCAGATTCTCCATAACGAAGGATCAGTACAACAGTTTCTACAAATCATTAGGTCCCCGCTTCATAGCTGCTGGAGACTATAACGCTAAGCACACATACTGGGGCTCCCGCCTAATTAGTCCCAGAGGTCGTGTCTTGTATGATGCCGTGTCTGAAATGGGACTTTATGTTATTTCAACTGGACAACCAACCTACTGGCCAACAGACCACAATAAAATTCCAGACGTAATTGATTTTGGCGTAGCAAAAGGTATATCCTCGGAGCTCATTGAGGCTCAAGCCTCCTTGGATTTATCTTCTGACCACTCACCCACAATAATCACTATCTGCAGTCCTCACCAAATAGCAGATAGTGAGTTTTTCTTATCTAAAAGAATTAATTGGTTGAAATATAAAAAATATATTAGTACTCACTGCGCGGAGAATCAACCGCTAAAAACTCCCGTAGACATAGATGATTGTTTGAGCGTCCTAAATGAAAACATTAACAAAGCCGTTGAACATGCGTCTTCTACCTACCGCCAGACTAGGTACAACAAAATTTTCTCTGAAGATGTGAAAAAGCTGGTATCTGAAAAAAGAAGAGCCCGCAGGGAATGGCAAAAACATAGATCGCCCCAACTTAAAACTAAGCTGAAAGAATGTACAACCCAACTAAAAAGCTTGTTGGAGGCTCACAGAATTGCATCACTGACAGAGTACCTGGAAGGTCTAGACGCGACTCCTCAGACAAATTATTCCTTATGGCGATCAGCCAGACGTCTTAAAAGACCTGTTATCGCAAAACCACCACTGCGCAATCTGAGAGGATCCTGGGCTGGAAATGATGAAGAAAAATGCGATCTATTCGCAAATCACTTCAAAAACGTATTCACTCCCAATACATGCACTGACGTGAGGGAATTACCGCCTGTTGTTGCTAGACGTCCTTTAGAAATACGTTTCCGATTTGCTGATGTTGTAGAGGCTATCGCTAACCTTAATGGTAAAAAAGCTCCTGGCGTTGACAAGATAAGCAACAAAATGCTCATGGAGCTGCCTCTTACTGCTGGAAGAATCATTCTTTTTATTTTTAATGCGATAATTCGACTTGAACATTTTCCGCCTATATGGAAAGTTGCCTTAGTAAAGATGATTCCTAAGCCTGGCAAAGATCCCTCGAAGGTAGAATCTTATAGGCCCATAAGTTTGTTACCCACAATGTCAAAATTGTTCGAAAAACTGTTAAAAAACAAGCTAAATCCGATCCTGAATGACAACAACTGCATTCCAAATCACCAATTCGGCTTTAGAAGTCAACATAGTACCATCGAACAAACTCACAGGTTGGTACAGGTTATAAGAAAAGCCTTTGAGGAAAAGAAGTACTGCTCCGCACTATTTATCGATGTCTCACAAGCTTTCGACAAAGTATGGCATGAAGGCCTTCTAAACAAACTAAAGCTCAACCTTCCAGCTAATATTTTCAACCTTTTAGAAAAATACATAACAGGCCGACAATTTATGATCAAAGAGGGAAACCAAATAAGTTGTCCCCAACCAACAGAGGCTGGTGTCCCTCAAGGAAGTATACTAGGTCCAATTTTGTACTTGCTTTACACGGCAGATATGCCAACCAATAGTTTCACACACACGTCGACATTTGCTGACGACACTGCTTTTCTTAGTATTCACAAAGACCCTAAAGAGGCTTCGAACCAGCTGCAGCAACACGTAACCCAAGTTGAGAAATGGGCAAATTTATGGGGACTAAAGATAAATGAACAAAAATGTACCCACGTAACTTTTACTTTACGCAAAGAAACGTGCCCTCCAATCACTATCAACAACCATAATGTGCCTCAACGATCTGAGACAAAATATCTTGGTATTCACCTAGATCGCCGCCTTACATGGAAGCCTCATATAGATGCTAAGCTGACGCAAATGAAACTTAAAGCTGCTCAAATCCACTGGCTTATTAGTAGAAACTCTGTGCTACGTCTTGATTGTAAGCTTCTACTCTACAACTCGATTTTAAAACCAATTTGGTGCTACGGTATACAATTATGGGGTACTGCTTCCGCCTCTAACATCGAAAAAATCCAACGCCGTCAAAACAAAATTCTAAGAATGATAACTGGTGCTCCTTGGTATATCAAAAACAGCAACATCCACAAGGATCTAGAAGTTCCACTTGTAAAATGCGAAATCCTGAAATATGTGGACAAGTATTTAAATAAGCTGGAATCACATCCAAATCCGCTCGCTCGAAGCATCCTGCAACATAGTGGGCACACCCGCCTAAAAAGAAGGGATACAATTGCTCTTAGATGAAACCTTTGAAATTAGTTAATTTTATTGTGAGAACTTAAATTTTAGTCTGGTACTGACTGGACTAATATTAACTACTTAGTTTTAAGATTTGAATACTTATTGTTAGTTCGCATAAGCGAAGATTCAATAATAAAATATATGAACAAAAAAAAAAAAAAAAAAAAAAAAAAAGTGTTAACGTACACGTTCAATCGTTTGATGGAGTGTTAATTTATTTAAAAAAAGAAGCCCGTAATCACACCTAATTTAAAGCTAAAAAAATTGTTAAATTGTTAAAGAAAAAACATCTGCTATATATTTTCAAGTTGAAAACCTTTCCAACACACACACGTTGCGGAAATACACGCACACCTTAATGAAAAATTAAAAAAACGAAATTCGCCTACAAATCAAATACACGCAAAGTTCAAAAGAAGTTTAAATAAATACACAAATTGAGTTTGACTTAAAATTCCAAATACATAAATAACATGTTCACACATAATCGTTACCAAAAATAAAAATTTAAATTGTTACCTTAATATAAAAAGACCCTAACTTATATTTATAAACCAAGTTTATTTTTCGGCTAATTGTAATATAAAAGCAAATCGTTTATCAAGGTAAACGAAAATCTGTGCTTAAAAAAAATAGGAGAAAAGGCCTTTCTATATAAAGGTAATAAAATGTATGAATAAAGATGAAGTTAAAGATATTAAAACCTTTACACAAAAAACGTAATTTAATAAAAGCCTAAAAATTTCAACACGCACCACATAATGTACCATAATTATTTGTACTTTGAAGGCGGGTGCAGCTGACAGGAAAATCTTAAGCAATTTCCTTTGTAATGCCTGCAATTTTTGCAAATCCATCATTTTAAAAATTTTTCTTGTTATCTTGCGTAATAAGCAAAGAAGTTTTTTTTTTAATAAGAATTACAAATGAAATTATTTAGTATTTGGAGTAGAAGTAAGCATTGGGTACACTCTAAACCACTTTTGTTGAAAATTACGTCAATAATAGTAGGCAACACTTTACAGACTATTTTCGACTTAAAATTAGACACGTAATTTTTTTAAACTTTATGTTGATTTTTAAACAAAATATGTTTAAATTTTTTACACATATTGTGTCTAAGTTTTTTTCCCCTTTGACTTAATTTTTAACCATTTTTTTAATTAAAAATCCATATAATAAATAGTTAAATTTTTTTTATTTAAACTAAAAAAACTTCAATTGTAATTAATTGTCTAATATATTGAAAACTTCCTCTTCTGATGTCAACTCGTTTTCAAACCAAACATAGGCAGTTGATAAGTAATTCTCCTCTATTGATGTTTCTAGAAAAATAAAAAGTTATGAAATTAAAGAAACTTTCGCTATTAAAAAAGCCTTAAAAAAATTACCAACTATGGATATCCATGGAGTTACGACTTCTATTTGATTTTTTACCTCATCAAGCTTGGTACCAAACTGTTAATTAAAAAAACACATACACATATTTAGAGCTTTTAAAACTAAGTTTTAATGACATTTTTCAATTACCTTGTATTCCTTAAAGACAAGGGTATCTTTCTCTTTAAAAATTTTGCAAATCGCCTTTATTATACATTTTTCTTTAGAATTTTGCCGAAGACCAAAGAAAGTTTGTATTATTATTAAATTTATTTTAAATTCATCAACGTCAAGCTTCATAACATTGTAAAAGTGTCAGTAAAAGCAGTCTTTTTTAAAAATCATTTGCCATTGGTTTCTCTGAACTAAAAAACAATCCGCCATGTACTTTTTAACAGTTTCTTCTTTACTAGCAAATTTCACTTATAATATTAACTATATTTTTTAATTTAAGTAATAAATGTTATCGACTACATACAAACAACTAATTATTATTAATAATTATGATATCCTTACACACTAGATATTAATTTCTTAATTCTGTAGAAAATCACGTGTTCTTTTATTAAATCGTATACACTTGTATGCTTTTTCTTTCTTAACTGTTTATTCCATACATTTTAATAGTGTTTTCAGACAGATATGCTTAATATTTAACATTTTGATGTTTATAGACACATGTTGCTAGCTTTTAAGCATATATTGTTGAAAAATAAACACTTTTAACAGAAAATTATTACTTTTGCTTAAAATTACACAATTTATGGTTTTTTATTTCTAATAATATAAAAATCGACCCAATTTTAGGCAACAACACTTTTTTCAACAATAAATTAGGTCATATATGATCGTAAATTTTTGAAAATGTTTTAGAGTGTAGAGAGTAAAATTTCTCAATATCCATTTTTCCGTTGTTTTGAATTGTTGTCGTTTATATTGGATTTGAAATATTTCAAGCAACAAGAAAATCATGGAACATTGGCATAGGGCCTTAAATCTCTTTCACTAAGGTACGTTTCTGACAGATATTTAAGTTTTACTTAAATCGAGACTACAAACATTTGCCAAACTGTTTAATGGCAGCTTGAGTTATGGTATACTGTAGAGATAAACTTAAAAAGAACAACATTCGCAGAAATTCATATGCGTCCAGAATACAATAAATAAGTGTTTAAAGACATTCTTCACTCGACCTATCAATGTGATAAGCTTTATACTTGAACCAATTGCAATGGCAATACAAGACAACGGCTTAATCAGAAAAATATATATCGTGATTGCCCTGAATACAAAGAATGGCCCACTAGGAAAAACAAATTGACCAAAATATTTAATCCAGATTTTTAAAGAAATTTCACATATACTTAACTTTTTATATTTCAAATTAAAAAGAGTGAAAATTCCCACATTTTTAAGTCTGGGATTTGTCAAGACTGTTTTTCTTTTGCGTCACAGAATAGCGCGAATATTCCAACTAAATTTACCAAAAAACACAGCAATTTTGCAATTAGCAAGCGATATCGCAAAAGAAGTAAAGTCTGCTTTAATGGGACTATAGAATTTTGAAATGGAATAAAACAATGATGAATATTTTAAATTTACATTAAGTTTACTTTACTTGAAAGATATTCTGCTGTCATAATTATTTAAATATTTTTCCTAATACTTTGCTGCCATGGTTAGTTTGGACGTAGCCTAATCTAAACGTCCAATCTTTAGGAATTAATATAACATTTGTGGCCATATATTGGCAAAAACCTTGCACGTGTTGTCCTCTTAGGGGTCAATAGTTTTATAGGCGTAGACTTGCAACTTTGTACATCCTACAGAAAGCAGTCATGCGGCCTTAAGCTGCATGATCCTGAAGACCAATTCACGGATCCGAAATATGAAATTACACGGCTGCCAAACATTTCCTTTAGTAAACAAATTGTGGCACTAGCTGTGTGACGTATTGAGCTCTCTTGCTAAAACTACAGCTTCTGCACAGCATTGTTGTTTAACTGGTAAACTAAAAAGCAAACAATCACGGCTTTAGAACGGTTACCATTGACTGTATCGTTCTTCAAAGCATAATTTCACCTACATTGGTCGAAGAGGAATACCTACATATGCATGCCGATGTACAAAGCAGAAATAACATGATATGATTTACCTATTTTGAGCAAAATTACAAACAGCTGGGACAAGTGGGTGTGGTAGGTAGCTCCCATAATAATAAAACACATATTTGCTCTGGAATCTTTGGTCTTGCGACTATGATCCCTCATCGTGTTTGAATAAAATTTACATATTGCTGATAGTTTAAGATTATTATTAAATTTTGCAAGGGTCGTTAAAGGATCAAAAAGTTTATATTTTATTAGAAATTTCGACAGTTTCTCGTCGGCAATCTTTGATCAGCTTTCAGAAGGTGGTACTTTATATCTTCGATTTTACTTAAAGTTAATTTGAAAATTTCTCCAGAGCTTTTTTTAATTAGAGTGCAATTTTTTTCATTTATAAAATTAACTATTACGTTTATTTTTTACTTTTTAGTTTTAAATTATTTTATTGGTTTTGTCTTAGCCACACTCAGGGAAAAAACATGGTTGAATATGGTCATAAGAATAATATGATCATGGACCATACTCAACCATGTTTTTTCTCTGCGTGAATTTTACTCAGATGATAATTTGATTTTTATTTGCTAATTTGTAAATTCTTTCTTATTATTTTTGTTCCCCGATTATATTTTTTTTCAACTAAAATATTGAATATTAAAAAAAATATTCAAGATACCTATCAATTTTTTAATTAAAATTCAAAATCATGGAAATTCTTAGTAAAAAACTTATAAATCATTCAATCCCTGTTTACTTATAATTTGTGCAATTTTGCGTTAAAAAAACTAAAACTATAAAACAAAATTTTAAATTAATTACTGATAACTTTTTTCCAAATATTAATAACACATTATATTTTTCTTCCTAAACTAAAAGAAAAAAACAATAGAACAAAAAACAAATAGATTTTCTAAAAAAACCTTTTAATAGTATTAACATATAAAACAGCTGAGTGTAGGTGTTTTCAATCTTCCTAGAATAAACATAAATATATTAAAATTATAATAATAATGATTGGAAATTTTCTTTGTAAAACAATTTAAGGTTGATAAAATTTATATGTTATGTTATACAGTACCGTGCAGCTCCGTAGGAACGTAGAAATCTGCTTCTGAATGAAGTGTGTTAAATTTACATTGTAAATAAGCAAAAGGGGAAAAAGGTAAAAATTCTAGAAATCATATATTTTAACTATGCTAGAAATACAACTGGGATGAATAACATAAATTTGTAAGAAATATTCTACATTGGAAAATATCATAATATCATTTTGCAGTACGATTAATAGCTAACTGCTGACCTTATTTATTGGTTACCAACTTAAACTTTTCCAAGCAGATCCACCCTGATCATATGGCATCAGAGCTATGGGAATGTAAAAAAATCTCACAACTTTTGGATTGCACTGCATTGTATATTTTATTTAAATTAAAAAGAAAAAATTAATACCAAACAATTTTTATACACCTTGGTGAAATTCTATAAAACAAAACTTTTTCAAAATATTTTGTTTTCGCTTTATATTTGATAATCTTGATTGAATGCTTATTAAACTTTATTATATTAATCAAAAACAGCCAAAAACGGATTGTTTGAAATTTCAACAACAGATAGTAGTCAAATTTTTCCACGTAACATAATTTTAAGATTCGTTTTAGAAGAAAGGTTAATATGCTAATGATATGCAGGATTTATTTTTATGGCCGCAAGAATTTTTAACACCGTTTCTTACTCGATAGATTGAAGTTATTAGCATAAAATTATAAGATTTTATAGGCATTTAAAACGTGCTGTTTTTGAAAAAGAAAAATATTTTGTTAAACAAGCAGGTACAAGAAATGTTAATAGGAAAATACAGATAAAAGGATCAATACATTTCAAATAAGGCTTACTCGATTGGTTTGATATTTATTCAGTTAAAAAGTAAAAGAAAATATTTCAGATTTTAAAAACAGAAACATAATATTTAGGATTGAAGCAGTTTTTTTTAATTTTTTAAAAAAAGTATACAGGCGTGCAATAATGGAATTAAACAAATTTATTATAGACTTAACAACAAAAGTTTACCTTGCAGTAAAGGAAAAGAAAAATAAATAAAAATATTCCATTTTGTACCCGTTACAATTAGAGATGCATGGGCTGTTTTTCATTAGTATTTTTTGAAAACATCTAAAAATTGTATATCCTTATTAAATTAGTGCTACTGGCTAGAAGTAAGAAACAGATGTAAAATTGCCGAACCGTTGGGTAAGTGCGGCCAGAAATTTAAAAAATATTATATGTGTTCCAATTTCGAAATTTTACGAATACAACCTTGTTGTAATGACTTTATTACATACCAAACAAACCCGGTGCGCTCCGCTACCCCCCATTAGATAAATTGTTAGTAAAGGAAGAGATATAAAAAAATAACAATTTTCTTTTAACGTTTTTGTACGTATGTTTTCTTTTTATTTTCCATAAATTTTGTATGCTGTTTTAATTTTTTTATTTTCAATATATTTTTTTAAATAAATAGGGTTTTTATTAAATGTTTGTACTAATTTTTTAATTTGTTGACTATTTGAAAATTTTTCTTACTTTAATTTCCAATCCTTTTAAATTTTTGGATAGCACAGAAGGTACATTTTTCATGCCCTTGACCAAAATAAATATCAGCAGTATTTAAAGAATTGGCCAGTTCGTGCTATAATTTTGTATTAATATTTCACTCGGCAAATTTAGCAACGACCTTAACATTATGTTTTTAATTTCATCACTTGTCTTAAGACAGTAACTTAAAGATTAAATATTTCTTTAATCTTTTGTTTCTAGTGAAGATTTAAGGGAAAACGTAATTTTTTTACACGAAGGTGTTTTTTTCTCTTGGCCAGCCTCAAAGCCATTTTTCAATTTTTATTTTAAATTTTTAGTGGCTAAGTGCATCCTTATATACAATGTTTGATGTTGTGTTATTTTTTTTTTGGCAACAAAATGAACTAGTTTTCTTTATTTCCAACTCGTGATAAAAGCCGACATATAATTGGACATGTGAAAAACAGTCTTTACGAAGATCAATTCCAACCAAAGAAAATATTTGTTCTTACCTATCAGTTTAGTTGCTACAACAACATTGTCTTTAAATCAGTTATATGAAGTATTGTTCCATTTCACATGTTTGGAGGGCATAAATTTCTTACCAGCTTTAAAAGAAAACTCATGAGATGGTTAGCCAGAAGGATTTAGCGAATTTAGAAATTCTTGCGCAAAATGGACTGCATCCTCGATATTGGTGACAGTATCAATCCATTTGTAGGTTTAAGTTTGCCCGGGGACTTTTTGCATGATAAGATGGATTATTTTATTTACAGTCTCATTTGTAGGTGATTTTATTTATTGCTCTTGAACACAGCCAATTAAAATATTTTTCCAACAAAATTTTCAGGCTAGGATAAACTGCATTTATTAGGTGCTGTAGACTATATAATATATGACAAAGTGCCTCATTTTATATGAGTTTAAGAAGCTTAAGAAACTATTGTGGAAAGTCTTTTTGTAGTTTCCCAAAACGGTAGGCGCTTTATTGTATATAATAAAAAGCACTCAAATACAGCATGTGTGTTAATGTTTGTAAATTGCTTTTTTTCTTAGCTTTTATCCCGTTATAAGCTCCATTTAGTAGTATTTAGGCTATTGCACAAAATTTTGAGACTAAATGTGCCACCCTCTGTTAAAAAAAATTTTTTGATCCAAAAAATATTTGGCTCAAATAGAAAAATGTTTAATAAAGTAACTTTTACCAAATTTTAAGCAGATAGCGATTTCAGTTCTCGAGATATACCACCAAGTCCATTTAATTCATACGGGAGGTACTACGCCCACTAAAGGTAAAGGTAAAGGTGAAAAAATCATCCAAATCGGTTAGGTAGTTCCGGAGAAAAATCAAGACATACAAAACAACTTTCCCTCTTTATTATATTAGTATAGATAATATTCAGATACTTGTTTCATTTTTTTTCAATTTTTAGAAAGTTATAACTTTTTGAAAATTTTGAATTTTGGTGTACGCGCAATATTTGTAAATGTAAGATATATGTGATTTTTCTTTCATAATGACAATAAATTAACTTGATGATAAGTCCTTTCATTGCCACCCTACCATTTGTGTCGCCAAACGACATTGAAAATTTTGGTAGTTTTTTAGACTTTTGAGAGATGCTATTTATAAGCGCAAAAAAAGGTTTTAAAATACAAATATTTTTGTAAATAAAGAAAAGTTTATATAGGTAAACCCTTAATATTATTGTTATTTTATAAATTTATAAATTTATTCAAACCCAATTTGACCACAGTTTTTTTTTTAAACTGATATAATTTTTTTAATAACATAATTATCTTTATTTAAATTTCTTAAGTTTTTCTTACATACTTAGCTAAAGAAAAAACTTTTAATTCGTAAAATACATAAGTGCGAAAATTTTCATAATAACTTTTTCAGTCAATAAATGATATTAATAAGTACATTTGCACACAACTCACCCACACATAAATAAATAAATTTTTGTTAATATAATATATGTTAATTACAAAAGTATGTTAACAAATTTGTAATACATGTTATATTAACAAACAAGCATAATTACAACAATATTAATATTTCATTTTCACTTACGAACAAACAAAGCTTACACGCTTTTGCCCAAATATGTAAATACTTGTGTATGTGTTTGTTTCGGAAAATATTTGTATTAAAGTTTTCAAATTAAGTATGTCTAAAACTATTTATGATAGTTAAGTCTTATTAACTTGGAAAAAGTTTCAATATGCCATAAACGCGATGTTTGACTCATACTTACTAAGAAGTATTATAAACTAATTATAACAGTTTGCTAAGGCCAGCTCTCAAAAAGACAAAAAAACGAACTTAATAAAAACTCTAAGCAAATCTTGGTATTATTGTATGGTCAGTATTAGAAATTTAAAACTTTACAAAAAACGGCTTTAAAAATATTATTATTATATTCTGCTGAAATTCAATATTTTTATTTCAATTTAAAATTCATACAAAAAGCCGTAAAATAAGAGTGATTTAAGGTAATGACATGACAATTTTGCAATACGGAAATTTATAATAATAAAAAATAGTCCAACATTTTTTGTAAAATTTTAAAGGACATAACAAAATCAGTTTAATTTTTTAACAGCATATTTATTAGGCAGTATTTTTTTATTTTCTTCTAAATATCGTACTGAATTATGCTCTTAAGAAAATGAATGAAAAATCGCATATAAATAAGAAAAAAGAAGATTTTTTTTGCTTTAAACTTTGCTTATTTAGGCCATGAATATAAAACGCATAAATATGGTTTTATATATTTCTATACATAAACCACCTCTATGTGGTTTTATGTTTCACATCTGCACACTAATTCAACTAATACTATGTTTGTGAAAAACAGAATAAAACATAAAAACAGAAAGTAATAATAATAACAAATTTTTTGAATAACAAGAGTTGTTAAACGTATAAATAAATAAAACAAATAGCAAATAACATGCAAAATTAAATTGCAACAAAATGTAATATACTATATTTTTTGTATTTTATTTCAGTTTTCAAAAAAGCAATTACTGGGGCAAATATTGACATTTTTTTCGAGCCGAAGTTCTACTCGATCGATCAGTTTTTAATATGAGGATTCTAATCAGAATTTTTAAATTTCGATTCAAGTCGATTGCCTTTATTTGTCCTTTGGTATTTGTTCAACTTGAAAAAAATTTGGTCCCATCCAATCCGCTTTGTGGCATTTGAACATTTGGCGGATTTTCCTCTTCATAAAAATATGGTAAATAAAGTAGGTCCATAGCGTATATAGTTTTTCTAGCGTAATGGCTAGATGATAAATGCGGCCAGAAGATCTCATTTTGGCTTTAGTGAATCTTTTCTTTGAAATCCTTCACTTTTTGCAAACATTACTTTATATGCCATTCAGAATTGACAGATTCAAAAAACACTGTTTCTGACATCCAATGCGCACTAATCGCATGCCATTAAAATATATTTTTGGGGACATTGTATGCTCCAAATATTTTATTTTAGCATTAGTTTCGAAAAAGTGTATTTTTTGCCATTCGGTGCTATCTAGCGTATGATTCAAGTTATGATGCAAATTATGTTGTTTTAGGCGTTAAACACATTTTTGACATAACTGTTTAATAGTTTTGGCTGGGTGGCTTCTTGCTCTTCGGAAACAGTCGTCTTTTTCTTCCCAGATATTTTATGTATTCTCCGTTTTTTTTTGAGTGCTGTTTGATCACAATGACACTTTCTTCCTAGCTCCCTTTACGATTTAGCGATCTTGTCTTTAGTAACTTTTTTAAACTGAGACCTCTTCGATGAGTTCTTTTAAAGAATTTTTTGTACCCGGGAAGTATTCTATATTCTGTACGCTATTGCCCTTTTCAACAAGGTTTCCTATCTGCCAACCATTTTCTTTCACTCATTACTTTTTTGTTTTTAATTCAGTGTCTAAAAATAAAGTGGTAGTGTTTTTTTAGCTAAAATTATTGTTTTTTTTTCATTTGCACTTGCAAACTTATCACCTTAATATAAAAAGTCTCAATTGATTCACATAATATATATTTACTTACTATTTATTTTTTGTTTTTCTAAAAACAATATTTGAAATATTTTATTAATTTTTTAAGGCTTTGTTTACGTGTCTGCTGCATGGAAGTTTAAAGGTATACAAAAGGTTCATATGCAAAGTCAAGAGCATTTTGTTATATATATATGTTTCTTTTTATTTTTATACTTTCTTGATCACAGACACAACAATAAAAATAATGTATATATGGAAAATAGACATAAGAACGTGTGTATGCACGTTTGTCTATCTATACAAAAGCATGTGTTAAAATTTTTTCATATTTTTATTTGTTTTGTGTAACAATATAAACAGTTAACAAAAGGAAAGTTTGTATTTTGAAGGGGGTCCAAAATTGTCAAAAATTGTGTATTAAAAAAGGGGAAAACGCCAAAATATAAATAAATACCCCAGCCAGCGTAACAATATATAATTCGTAGTGTAGCACACTCTCCTTCTTTTGATAGGCTAAAAAATATGTTCCGAAATTAAAAATAAATATATACTGGGTTCTACTACCTCCTTTCTAATGCTTACTCAATAAAGCCATAAAGGATTATAAAGGATTTTCTTTCACATAGCAATATAATTTTTTTACTTCTTAATGCTGAAGCCAGACTTTTTTTTGTGTTGTCGATAAAGGGTGTTTCTACCTGTGTTTAACAAAGGAAACAGTTTAGTTTTCTATCAACTTCGATAGTTATTCTGCCTGTTCTCAACATTCTAATATAGATGTAACATAATATAAACTTCTAAGGGTAAAGGTATTTCGACAATTTTTATTTTCTTTATCAGGCTCAAGTTCAATACTATACTAAATTCTCATTTATTTTCAAATGAAGAAATTAATATTTTTACTTTTTACTACTTTATTAGCGTTAGTTAAGAAAGGAAAACGCTAATAAAGTAGTAAAAAGTAAAAATATTAATTTCTTCATTTGAAAATAAATGAGAATTTAGTATAGTATTGAACTTGAGCCTGATAAAGAAAATAAAAATTGTCTTAAAACAAATAGTTCAACTAATAAATAAAACGAAAACATGTAAAGGTATTTCGTTATAATTACCTTTTATCTACGTTGAAATAAGTTGGCACCCCATAATTTTTTAAAATGTAATACACTTAATGAGAAAATTTTTTGCATCACAGCTTTTAACTGGTCAGTTAGTTGGCTGATACAGTAATTTAATAGTGTTGTAAGCCTCACTTTATGGCCCATCTGTTCTAAAAACAACTCAACCTTGTTGTAAGTCGTTTTTTGTTGTTGTTGTATCAAAACATAAAAAGATCAAATTGTTTTATTTTGTTTGATCAAAGCAAAGAGGCAAATTCAGAGTCAATTATTAGGTTTTTCCCCTCCCTTTACTACAATTTTCAAAAAAAAAATATTTTTTGTGGGAATCCCTAAAAAATATTTATATCAAATATTTTTATATTTTATATTAAGACAAACAAATATTTATTTTTTAGAATTTGTTGATGTACTTGAGATTGAATGAATGAACTTTGGTTTTTCTATTTGCATTATAGCCAATAAAAAATTTTCCTTTTTTTTCAATCGTAAGTAGAGGTAAAAATATGCAAAAAGCCAAATGTAGCTACACATTTCATTTTACATAATCTTTAATGTTCTTGACTACTTAAAGTACATTTATAGATCTGTACTTTAAAATCAATTACTTTAAACAAATTATTTCAAGATGGTTGCTGAAGGTTTTCTTCTTCAAATTTTGGTCAAATACATTTTTTTTTATTTGCGAATTTATTGATTCATTATTCAATTGGTTAATAAAGAATTTAGTTAAAGGCTACTTACTGAACATTTGGGATCAAATCCAAAATATCATTTGCAATTATTAGTCAAATTTTTATATTAAAAATTTAACGAAAAATTAATAGATCTTTCGCACAGAAATAAACTTAACAATATTTAAAGAAAATCTAATTTTTGTCCTACATGAACTTAATAAAACAATTACTTATATTTCAAAAATTACTGCAACTGTTTATTGAAACGTTCTGGCAAGATCGTAGTTCAAATTCATTATCTCACTCTAATATCCTAATAACTAGAACAAGCCTCAAAGCTGGCTTATATTAAATTTAATTTGCGAGAAGTACCTATATTTTAAGCGAAAATATTAGAAACTGTTAGCCTTAACACAAATATTTCCTTAGCAATAAAAATTTTGTAAACAAGTTATAAGTAGTTATTATATTTAAAAAAAAGAAAGATTTATAAAGTACCAACAAGATATTTTAAAAATTTCATTCTTTAAATAATTAAAAACTATTTATAAACCAAAATGCCAACAAAACATATTATATACATGTTCGAATATAAAACTCTAAGGCATATTGATCTGAAGCTTAAATAATCAAATAATGCAAAACCAAATTAAACCAATATAATTGTCTGCATTATTATGTGTTTATGTGTTTTTGAGAGGATGGTCAAATATGTGGTAGAGTTTAATCGTGTGTTCGAAAGCTTTTGTTTGTTTTGTTTGTACAGAGAATTAAATTAATTAAAAAAAGAACCGCATAATTCAGCAATTTTTTTTTAAATGGACCAATAAATGTTTTTGAGATGCTGCCAAGACCACGAAAATACACATACACCAATTCAACTGTTGAAAACAAAGGCTTAAAAAAACACAAAAATATATTTTATTGGTAATACCTTCAATAAAATTAAAAAAAATACAAAAAGAATTAAGATAAAACAAATCTTAAATTAGAAATTAATTAAATTTCGACCGCGTACAAAATAATTTTTTGTTTTATAAAAAAAAGAGTTTAAATTATCAACTGGCAACTTGACATTTATAAATTGTGAACTTTAAAATCATCTATCATGTATTATTAAAAAAATTAATTAAAAAATAGCCGAGGTAATTTTAAACCTTAGTGTCAAAGTAAAACAACGAGCGAAAAGGGGTTGGTAAATAATTTTTAAAAGTTACTTAGTCTTAGATTATCAAATATATATTTAATAATATAACTACATCTGGTATACGATATAAACTTTATTTCCCATCACATACGTGGTAGAGATATTAACCCTTTGTGCAGATGCTTGCAACATCTAAAATCAATGGTTTAAGACCCATTTTAAAGCATTTTGTCTGACTCAAAATCACTTCCAAAGTCAGTTTAAGCATGTCCATCCGTTAATCAAGCTGTCCATGTAACCTTGTACGCAAAGTATAAGTTGATATTTTGAAGACATTTTGATAAAATTTTATATAAATCAGTATAAATCAGTCTTTTAGCATTGGCTTAAAGCTTATTATTTATAACGGTGATCGGTTTATTTTTCTACAAGGACCCCATACAAATATTCTCCCAGAGTAAGCAATTTAGGCTATAGAATTTTCGCATCTTACTTTACCCTCTTAAAATTTTGCACACTTGCTTTTTTTGATGCCGCCAACTATTATACTGAATACAAAAACTTTTTCATATAGTCTCAACACAAATGCGGTTGAGCTTGAATGACTTTAACACTATTTCTAGTTTTTTAACAGATATTTGGTTACCCTTTCCACTCATAAGCCAACTTGCAGAAGTAAATCCCAATTGCACTACAATCGCTGTTTTAAGTTTAAACCTCTAAAAGCCCAACTTAATGGTTTGATTTAGGTCAAACCTTTAGTTTTTTAATAATAATTGGGAGTTTGATCCCACCTCTATTTTTTACAGCGGGCTTTGAGAAAAATTATTGACATTAATTGTTATTATGATATTAAGCGGAATTCTTGCGTAATTTACCTTAGACATTTTCTATTTTTATTACATAAACCTTATAGTGTTTGCTTAAAGAGGTTATTAAAACTGAATGTATTTTTTATGATTACCAAACTAGTTTGAAATTTATTAAGATATATATTTTTTTGTTTTTCTAAAGAATTTATGCGAATTTAGTATATAATTTATCTTCTAATTAAAAACAAAAATTGAAAATATTTTTTTAAATTGCTAGTATTAGCAAAAATTTATAAAATATAGAGAAATACATTTCCATTACGGGAACTTGAGTTTCTTTTTATCCTGATTGAAAAAAATGTTTCAGAAAATTTTTGCTTTCCGAGAAAACTTTTATTTAAAACAAATTTTATCAGGAGAAATATCAGAAAGTAACATTTGCCTACCATAGTGGCTCAGTTTTGAGGAAATAGAAATTGACAGCAAAACAAAATATACGCCAAATGTTACGCACTGGATTTACTATATAAAAAAGAGGAGTTCAAAAGGCTGCAGTGGCTATAGAGTTTAAAAATTGAGCTTTTAAAAGACGCCAGGATGACGAGTTTTTAGCCCAGACCACCAACTTCTTTACTGATGGGTCCAGGTTGCGGTATTCTCTAATAAACTAGATTTCTTTTAGTCCTAAATAATAGTTTATTATAAAAACAATTAATAAATTAATCAAGTGTTAATCAAACAAACTATAAGGGAGCAAATTTGGCCACTGATCTTGTTGGGCCTAAGCAAAGTAAGAACTATTGAAATATAATTACTGAGAGCCAAGGGCAGATCAAGTCTTCTTCTGCAAGCCGTCCATGCTGTTTAACTGTCAAAACATAGCAGGAATATTGTAATCAACTGTGTGCTCTGGGAGAGGTATATATTTACAGTGGTGGAAAATAAAATTTTTAATAAAATGAAAAATGAAATTGTTGATGAAATTAAGAAGCCATGTGCTCACTTTCTTTTTAAAAACCAGTATGCTTTTGAGCTTCGTTGTAGTTTTTTTCTGACTATAAACCTTGTTGTCAATGTCAGAGCTAAAGAGGTGCAGGTGCTTCTAAGATAATGTGAATACTTCATAACGCAAAAACGATAAATCAAGCTTCTGCGGAGTATTGCTTTTATATTTCTAGTGGAAATTGTTTCCTGTCATTGTTGGATAGTGGTATTTGCCAACAAAAACAGGAAAATGAAGATTTTGAGGTACGCCGGGGAATCAAAACACACCTACCGTATTAGATCTAGCAAAACTATGCTCCAGGGTAAATTGTATTGTTATTGATATGACGCGACTACTAGATTCAAACTGCTAGGTTGCTATATCTTCTTACCTTAAATTATAAGGCAGCCAAAGAGCAAAATTTATACTTAAAATAAGCAATTATTAATAAACATACTGACAACTGAATAACGATTTAATTATTTCCAAATATTAGCAACCTGGCAGTTTGAATCCAGTATAGTTGTTATATCAAGAACAGATAATTATTCTTAGGTTTGAAAAGACTATATGGTCAACAGTTACTCTATAGCAAATAGTATTAATATGGTTTACGTTTTATTAAAAGTTATATATGTTCTATATTTACAGCTTTTAAAAATCACTAAAAGCAAATTTAACCATTTTCTCTGAAATTTGAAAGGCTGAGACTATTTGTTGGCCAGACATTTACCTGAAAGTTAAAAAATATTTAAAATGAGTTTTTGTTCTAAATATATAACACAGTTGTTTATTTAAGCTTAGAATTAAACATAACAAGTGCCAATAATATGCTTATCGGCTTTCTTACTGAAGACAAATCAAGATCTTATTTCTTTGTTGGCTTAAAATTTTGTCAGGTGAGATATATTAGCAACTTATTTCATCAAATTTATTTAAATTCTTTGAATTAGTAAGGTAATTATTTATTTTTAATAAAAATTATATTTTTGGAAATAAAATCTTTTAAATATTTAATTAAAAAAGGGGTTTTAAACGAAATATTTATTTTAAATTTTAAAACTTTTGTATATTTTGCGATTAAAGTTTTATTTTTAGTTCTTTTAAATGAAACTTTTTTACTTGTTTTCTTGTCCATTTTTTACTTTTTTCTATTTGCTAAAAATAAATTTTGTTAATTTACGGTTTCTATTTTATCTTGCTAATTAGTATTCTTCATTACAATTTAGAGAAGCTTGCTTGTTATTTTCTCCAAAGTTTTCTTTTAGTTTTCACTTACTTCAGATAGAAAAGTGTAAGCAGATAAATAAATGATAGTAAAATACTCAAAAAATTAAGTTTCTTATTAAGTTGTTTATTTGAAAAACACACTTAAAAATAAACACTTTTATATAGAACAGGACACATAACACACAAAAGCTTTCAGGAAATAAAAAAAAAGTAAAACTATTTATAAAACAACAACAAAAGCACAGTTTTAAGGCAAAACTTGTACTGATTTCGCTTAATGATGCATTTTTTTCTGGCTATAATGCTCTCTGTCATCCGTAATTGCCTGCTCAAACAAATTTCTAGAGATGAGATAAATGAAGATTTAAGTCTTGCTGAGTAATAGAACGTATTTTATAATTTTAATGGCATAATACAATGAATGTCTATTATAATACTAAAATTTTAAACAACTAAAAACATTAAAGTACAAGGATTTTTTAAATAAAAAAATGTTTAATAGCTGAGCAAAAAATTTCAACAATCTTTAGTGTGCATATTTTAAGGTTTTTAATTTAATGGCATGCTTTTATTTATTAACCAAGATTTTCATTATTTTTATAATAAGATCGTTGGTATGGCGTATTTTTTTAAAACTTTAAGCATGAAAAAATAAAATATTGTGTGCAACTAATATTTAAATGCAATTTTCTTCATATAGAAAATAAAACTTTCTTAATAGTTCAGCTGTGTATTGAAAAAAGTATTTTTAACAATTTAAGAAAGCCAAAAATTCAAAGTCCACCCGTGATTATTATTATAACTCTAATTTTATTAATCCCGTTCCGCTTCCCTTTTGATGATATTTTATATTTTTTATTTTAAAAATTTATATGAAATAGAGGTGAGCGATCCCGTGATTTTTAGGGAATATCGTTAATAGTGAATGCGATTTTAAAATCACCGGTTATTTAAACAGTGACAGTGATCACTGTTTAGCATTTTTCACTCCTTGTAAAAGAGTTATTTTAATCTCTGTTAAATTATTATACATATTGTTATTTTAAGCAGTGATTATGCGATTTTAGTTCTTTTTTACGAACTTCTGAACAACGCATTGGAAAAATAGTATAAAAGATAAATAAGAATTAAAAATATTTATGAATAAGAAATATCAATTTTCAATAGGTATATATGTACATAGTTACAAACAATAATCCATATTTATATTAATATTTTTAATTTACTTTAAACAAAATTTTTATAAAAAATTTAAATTTATACCTTTTGAGATAAGTTTTTAAGCTCCAATGGAGCATTGAGATAAAGCTTTAATTTAGAAAAGCAGCTTAAATTTCTTGTTAAATAGATTCCAAACATAAAAATATATAAAAATAGTTGAAATCCATTGTAACAAAAACAAAAACCTAAAAAAAAACAAATAACACAAATTAAGCTGTATATGTATGTACATAACACAACTAAGTATAATACATATAACATTTGTGCCTTTTCTCGTTTAAACGCGTTCGTCGGTCATTTAGGACTTGTCCAGCTTTTGAAAATATTCTTTCGCATGGACTGGCGATCCTAATGCACAAAAATTTTCTTGAGCTATTTGAGAAAGATTTTGATATTTTTATTCTTTTTTACTTCACCAATCAAAAATACTTTTATTTCTTGATAATTGAAAGTTAAGTCCAAAAACCCTGAACATATTAACTAAAATTTCATTTCAGATAACGATTTATGTATATCGCTTACTTACTCAAATGTCGTAATTCTAGAAATGCATTTTTGGCGTTAACGATTCAGAATTGTTTGTTATGCTATGTTTAATGTCGTATATAAGTTTCATATTAAAAATGTTTCTACTTATAACGTGTAAAAAAGTGTTATTATTCGTTTCTATATACATACATAATGCGAGCAAACTAAAAACTTTATACGCATTTTTTTCGAAATATTTTTGTTGTACCTTTACAAAGATTTTCGCTTATCATGTAAAGTTCTATTTTTGTTAGCTGTGCTTTATTTCATTTTAGGTTACGATATGTGTTTAAAATAAATGTGTGTTTAAATCTGTTTTTGAATATTAATTCTTTAGCCGGCTCATATCTGAATTTAATCCGCCGTCGCGGACAAACAATGCTCGGCGCTGGTCTCTGACGGCACCTCTGTTGTAAAGTTTTTAACAGCACTTTGACAAACACACATACAAACACATAAGCCCTTTACTTCTTTTAAAGAACAAAAGCAGCAACATGATTTGTTAGCTATGACCAAATGTAAACATGAAGCACAAAAATGTTACTTTACATTTCGCAAAGTTTAACATAATAAGAGTAACATCGCAGGTAAAATTACTGCACAATAGGTCTGTCTGCGTACTTTTCCAGTAGCAAATACTCAGTAATATTTTTTGGGAGAGTAAGACCAATTTTACTCTGTCGGCTAAAAATATATCAAAAAGTACGCAGACAGTATCCAGTAAAATCTTGCAAGAAAACAGCTGAACGGTGTGTAAACAATTCAAATAACAAAGCAAAAGAATTTTAGCATATGTGTACGCGGTAAATTATTTGTATATTTGGACATTTCTGGCATTAGTAAAATGTTATGTTTATTATAATTTGTTATAAACGTTAAAAATCAACACAATTCTAACTATTGTTAGATTTCAATGTTTATTTTCGTTTCACAAAAATTATTTCATTCAATTAGTAAATAAAAACAGCTGTTCAAACTAGTTGCAAAATCTTACAAGAAGAAATTTCTCCAGTAACATTTTGCAAGTTCTCTTACTTCCAACTGTCAAAATATTTTCTTTTTGGCTCTCTCGCTGCAAGAGATTTGGAGTACGCAGACAACATTTTGCAAGATTTTGTAACATTTCAAAATGTTACTTTTAGTAACATAATAAATTAAAAGTAACACTTTAGTAGAAACAGTTACTTCACGGTTTATGTCACTGTCGTTACATGTCAAAATGTTATTTAAATAACACAATAACTTAAAAGTAGCAGTAGCAGTTACTTCACAGTTTATGTCACTGTCGTTACCAGTGATTTGCAAGTAACAGGTATAAAATCACAGGTACGGAAATATCACTCATCTCTAATATGAAATATATATTCTAAGTGATGTGATATGTATTTAAAAGTACGGATGTGCATACGTATGATTAATATGAAATATATCAAAATAATAATCATACGCCACGAAGTCTTTTGAACAAATTTTAAAAGCAGATTAACCTTGCTGAGTTGTTATTGCGCTTTGCAGCATCGCAGGCAAACATAAAAGTTTGTGCTAAGGGCAACGTCTATAATTTTTTGCTATTTTTAATGTCTTACCCCGCAATGTAGCTGAATATTAAAATATTTGCTTAAATTTTGACAATAAAAAATAAAATAAAGTTTTGTTTGTTTTTAAGTTTTTTTATTTTGATTTAATAATTAATAATATTTACATTTGGATATTTTTTTTCAAAACTATTCCAATGTCTCTTTACTTAATAAGCAGATTTAATAACAGTCTGTAAACAGCTTAAAGGCTATTTTATTACGCATTTTTGGACTTATTCTTGGATATGTTGTGACAGTTTCTTAACTAAAAACGGTTAATATTGCAATGTGGAACCAGTTTGAAAGAAACTTAATGCAGATTCCAATTCAGCGCTGCCAGTTGCTCAGGCCTTGAAGCTGGCCTAATTTTGTTAACTTGTTAGCTTATAAATAATGATTAATATTTTCAAGCTAACATTGCTTTGACAAAAGTATTCAAAACAAAGCCTTCAAAGGGGTTTCGGAAATTCGCGACCTGAATTTGATTTAAATCTTTTGTGTAATTTTGAGGTGACATGTATACCAAAATAGAATATAATATTTACTTTGTTTCTCAAAAAAACCATTAAAATCAAACGCTTTTTAACTAGCTTTTAAAACCCGTAAATGATAAAATTTTAAAAGTCCATGCTTTAGATTTACAATTTTTTTTTGTAACAATTAAAAAAAAGAACAATATTTCATAAAATTATTGCATATCTTTGCAATGAGAACTTTTTTTTTTGCACTGCAAACCTTTTTCCAGAAACATAAAAACTGTTAAAAGAAATATCGCATGCAAGAATTATAGTTACAGGTTTTTTTAGATCGATCTTTAGTATAAAAAAAATGCCTTACAATTTTTGCTTTCACCTCAGTCACTTATTAAACAATCATCCATTTTTAAATAGCAATTATATTCAAAATATATCTGATAGCTCCCTAATAAAACCGGATTTGTTGAGGGTTATCTGATTTCAGAAGACTTACAAATGGACAAATCATTTTTTTCCATATTTTAGCTTTTGTTATATATATTTATATTATTACTAAAATCTCGAAAAAAAATATTCCTGTCTCAAGGATTTACTTGCTTTCTTCAGTTTTTTAAACAATAATAAACATACAAGCCCTTATGTTAAAGGGTTAAGCTTTACCTTAAAAAAATTTGCATAAATTTAGGGTGCAGCAGAGAATGCTAAAACAAAGAAACCAAGAATTAAACAATCCAAACAGAAACGAAGAAAAATATCGTCTAGACATATTTAAAGTGGCAATTTTAATTTAAACATTTTAACCAGTTTTGCAGGAGAAATCTCATGGCTATGTACACCTTACTAAATATCTAATTAAACTGGGTTTGTGCATATTAGTATTAATTCTGTTTTTACTTTAACTTGTTTTAAATAATTAAACGAATAATTCTTTAACTTGTTATGGTCCAAATTAAAAGTTTTTTTATTATTATTTCGAAGCTTATATTTAAATTTTATTTTAAATTTTATATTTCCTTCTAAATGCTCCACCATTTAGTTTACATTTTTACAAATTTATATTTCTGTAATCGTTTATTTTTTATATATTTCAACTTTCCTTTGTATTTAGCTGCAGCTTACGTTTAAAATTTTTTATAATGGAACTTCACTTAAATAGCAGGTATACACCTTAGGAAAACTTTTTATGGAAAAAATACTTTAAATTAAATTTTTAAGCACAAAATTTCCAAAAAATATTGGTATCATAACAAAAAGTTTAGTTTTAAAAATTAAAAACCGAAATGTTAGGTATTTCACATTTTACGCACAAAGGATCTTGAAAGTCTATCTTGTGAACCACATTTTGAGCTGAAAAATATATATTTTGACCCCATAGGTGATCACACAAATGCAAAATATTAAAAATTTTTAATTTATTTTATAAAATTAATATTTAACCAAACAAAGAGTTAAAAATATGTCCAGAACCTCCACTACGTTTACCTTTACCCATTCTCAACTACCACAGGCATGCACTTTACCATTTTTGCCATTTCCTTTTTTTAAATTCTTTTTAAGGTAAAATGGAATTGTAATCTATATATAAAATATATATGTACGTAAGCGAAAAGTACATAAAATGAAAATACTTGAGGTAGACTTATGCACTTAAAGTAAAAATATAAAATGTTCTGGAAAATAATACAAACTCAGCATAAATCTGTAGGTTTTCTACACAAGAACATTAATATTTTTAGTCAAGGTAAAGAGTTACAAGCTAAAACATTAAAAAATATATTTTTATGAAAGGCAAAAATGTGAAGAAAAATATAAACTTACACTTAGGAATTTGTAAAAATATTTAAGATAAAATCGTTTTGTTAACGAAAATGTTTTACAAATATTTGTTGAGTTTTTGCTATTTTCTTATATATTTTTCTGTATTTTTTTAACTTTTTTTTTTTGAAATATGTGCCTGCTTACATACACTGATATAGACCTTGACTTAAATTTAATAGTTCTGAGTTATTAGAAAAATGTAACCATAAATACTGCAAAAAAACGCAATGAGTTAGGAAACTGGAACAGGGTTGATTACTTTTAGTTTCCATAAAAAAGTTTATTTTCAAAAAAAGAGCGGTATATGCAATCTATTTAATTTTATTTAATATTGTGACATACATTTTAGACTCTTAGTAAGGCAATGCATATATATTTAAGTAGTCTCCAATTATTGAAAAGACACTATATCTTAGCTTCAAGTTTTGTTGAAAACTGCTTAATTATACATCAAAATTTAACTTAATCTGAACAAAAAAAAATAAAATGTATCATATATTTATATAAATTTATACATACAAACTTTGATGTAAGTACTTAGAGCACCCTTATGTATGTTGAGGTATTATGATTACACAAAAAAAAGGACCAAAACTAATATTTGTAATTCAAGCTTTCGCCCATTAGTAAAATAGAAGCACATTCATATCCAGTTTTACCTTCAACCACACACATACATGTGAATAAACATTAATTCTATCCTTGTATGTTTACTTAATCAGAACATGCTACGAGCCACACACACACTTACCAAGTTACAAGCATTTGGCAAAATATACAATATTTAATTTTTTTCTTTTTTCAATTTAAGCAGAAATCTCGTTCTATTGTATGAACAAAAATCGAGTATATTTGCTGGACAAATAGCATTTTTAGTTGGTGAATATGAATGCTAATCATGTTTCTTTGTAAAGGATACACTTAAGTACATTCGCTCATATATGTTGGACATGTATTTAATAATAAGTTTTAACATCAAATACTGAACAATGGAAAATGTGAGATGAAAACGTATTTATTTTAATTAAAACAAATATTATATACATAAATACATTCATCAATTCCTAAATACACGTGCATTCATTAATACACATTAATTGGGTTTTTTTCTTTTTAAAGAGTTTTAAATTTAATTTTGCTAGTTTTGTGCTAAAGAAAGTGGGAATTGTTAAATGATATTGCAGCACTTGTTTCAATTTTTAAATTAATTATTAATATCAATTATATAATTTATTCAAAATAATAAAAAAAAAGAAAAAGCTTTGTTTCAGTCGGTTTAAAATGGAAAAAACTTCGTGCCGACTCAGCACGCCAAAATAGGAGAGTGGGTTAACCGCTAATGTTTGCAACCAAATATAATAACTAACAACGGAACAAAAAGTACTGATAATAAAAGTCGTAGCTGTTTTTTGAAAATGCATTCTACTCCGAGAGTGTTTGATAAGTTATGTGATGGAAGAGGAGGGCCCTCGGGCAACATCCCATCAGCACAAGTGCCTAAGTCTACCTGCTCGTGGTATCAACCGGGTAACTTCCAGTTTACTGGAAGGCTAACAGACATTACTAAATCAAAAACAATCTGTCTTGGGCTAAATGGGGTCATTGATTCACTGGTATGGCAGGTTGTCCTTGTTGTCGCTGTGGCATCTACATCACCAATAAGTGGCACAGCAATACAAGATTCTAAGCGTACCATACCTTTTCTGTGTTAAATAGAAATTAGTAGGATTTTTACGGAAGTAGATATCCGAGGCTGACCAGAGTGCTATCTGGTACCACGGGAATCAGTTAGCCCCATGTGCTACCCAGTGCATGAACTGATTCATGGTGAGGTCTCCTTAGGGAGTTCACGTGTTGGCTGTGGTTACGAAAGTTGATATACTGAGGTCCGTCCTATACGGGCCCCATAGTGACCGTGTAAGCGGTCTTATATGAACAAAAGGTTCAACAAGAAAAAGTTTCTGGTTTTGGCGGATCTACCCAGGCACATGAGCAACTGTTGAAGTATGCTATTAGCTGAACAGGTGTAAGTGTGTTTGGAAATAGGTGAATAAGGAAACCGGCCACTGACGGGGACCCTAGGATCTAAAATAAGATCCCGTCAAAGTAGTAACAAATAAAACAGAAGGCCGGCATGGCACTTCGAAGCATGTGCGTGATTTGGTCCTGACTGGCGGTAAGAAGATAATGAAGTGTTGATGATGTCGGATATTATTGATCCTAAGTTGGAATGAATGAAATAAAAGATCCTTTTAACAGATCTGGGGGTCGCATCCATATTGGGTGCGGCTGAGAATCATAATCTTTCTTGCTTAAGGTTGGGTGCTGTTTCACAAGTGTGTGGAGAGGTGTCTTGCCGGCGCGGATATGTTTTGATAACGAAGAAGCGAGATCAAAACTAGAAACGCAAAAACCGGGTTTAGATAGCCTATGAGGAGTTAGGGGTCTGTTGTGGCTACACAGAGTCATAACAGAGAATTGGTACCTAGGTGGTTTAGCCGAGCCATTCTAGGGGCGTTGGTGGGACGCTTTGTATTTTACCAGTGCTAGGAACACCGTGGGTATGCCTCACTGGCCGGTACCACGTAAAACCTTTAGCGTCTACCGAGAGTGGTTGATAAGTGTATAAACACAAGTGCCTACGTCTTCCTCCAAATGGTATCAACCGGGCAACTTTCGGAATAATTGCCGAAAGGCTAACAGACATGACTGAGACGAAAACAATCTGTCTTGAGTAAAGGAGTGATCAGTTATTCACTGGTCTGGCTTGAGGCAGGTTGTCCTTGTTGTCGCTGTGGCATGTATATCACCAATAAGTGGCACAGCAATCCAAGGTTCTAAGCGTATTAATACCTTTTCTGTGTAAAATAGAAATTAGTAGGATTTTTACGGAAGTAGATATCCGAGGCTGACCAGAGTCCTATCTGGTACCAAGGGAATCAGTTGGCACCATGTGCTTACCAGTGCATGAATTGATTAATAGTGAGGTCTACTTAAGGACTTTACGTGGTGGCTGTAGTTATCTCCAAGCGGGGCAACTGAGAACGAAAGCTGATATGCTGGGGTCCGTCCTGTACGGGCCCCAGAGTGATCGCGTAAGTGCTCTTATATGAATTTAGGGCTCTCAAGATAGAATCTCTAGTTTTGGTGTCTACCCAAGCAAATGAGCACTTGATGAAGTTGGCTAATAGCTGAACAGGTGTAAGTGTGTTTGGAAGTAGGTGAATAGGAAAACTGGCTACGGCTGGGGACCCTAGGATCTAAAACAAGATTCCGTCAGAGTAGTAGCAAATAATGAAATGGCCGGCATTGGCATGTTGAAGCATGTGCGTGATTCGGTCCTGACAGGCGGTGAGAAGATTATGAAGCGTTGATGATGGTGGAGTAATTGATTTGTCTAAATGAGAAAAAGATTCTTCAAAAAGAGCTGGGTGTCGCATTTGTTGGCTGCGACATGATAATCATAATTTTTCTTGTTGGGTGCTGTTTCACAAGCGTGTGGAGATGTACCTTGTCGGCGCGGATCTGCTTTGATTATGAAAAGCGAGATCAAAACTAGAGACGCAATTTGGGTTTAGATAGCCCAACTCCTCAGCAAGGGATCTGTTATGGCTAGCACAGAGTCATGGCAGAGAATTGCATCTGGGTGGTAGGGTGAGTCATTCGGGAGGCACTGGTGGACGCTTTATTCCACCAAGTGTTAAGAGCACCGTGAATTGTTGCCCGCAGGGTAGGTGTTCACGTAAAACCCTTAACGTCTTCTCGGAGAGTATCGGTAAAAAACATGTTTTTTTAATAAAAATTTTTTCCTTTCTTAACCAACGCTAATAGAGTAAAAACTAAAATGTTAATTTCTCCATTTACAAATTAACAAGAATTTAGTAAGCATTGAACTTGAGCGTAAATAAAATAAATTCTAAGAATTTTTCTTTAAGAAAAACAAATATTTACTAAAATTTAGCGTCCACAGTTTAAAAATAAAACTGCTTAAACTATAAGAATCCCATATGGCAAAGCTTTCCAAAACCTATTGAACTTATTCGTACATTTTTCACAAGTCAAACCACTGACTTACGAGATAAGATATAACGCCATTGGATTTAATATAATCCGAATTTTTCCTAAACCTAAATATGTAGTTATGTATATAAAAAAATATATTTTCTAACACTGTAACATGTAAAGCTTTCACTCAACAAACATTTGCATCAAATATAATTTCATGTTTTTAATCTGCTTACAAATTATCTTTTAATTTAGTTTAATTATTTTATAATGAAAAGCATAAAGCTAAAAGGCAAAGCGAATAACAAAAGGCACGACGAAAACTTAAGCCAATTACGCCCAATATTTTCTAATTGTTTTACACAAATGTATGTGTGCGTCTGTACAAATTAAATGCAAATGACAATAAACACTTTGAAAGAGACATCATGCAGTCTTAGAAATTTACATATTTTACTTGAGAAAAGTGCTTATACTTCATCTCATTCTTTTTAAATATTAGGGTATGTCACTCAAAAAAGTTAAAATTGAAAATTTTAACTCATTTTAAAAAAAGTGATGGAGCAAAAGCAGTTGGTTTAATATACATTTTGCACCCCCAATTTTCGTCCAAATTGTTTTTCTATAACAAGTTCTTTAAAAAAACATTTTTTTTATCAATACTTTACTTGATTTAAAAACTATTTTTGATTGGTTATTATGTCAAACAAAAAAAAAAAACATTATCAAAACCATGGCCAAATAACTCATCACGTCGTAGCAATGAGAGAAAGAAGTTTTAGCCTTTTTTTATTTTTTTCTTTTTTTATATGGAGCTTGACACACTTACGCTTGCAGCTTTCTCTGTTGTCGCCAAGAAAGTTTCAAACTCGATATATAAAAAAAGAATAAGAAAGAAAGACTCAAACTACGTTTTCTTTTTGCTACGACCTGAATCAAAAAACATATTTTTTCCAACAGAATAAATTTATTTACTTAAAATCAGTAAAATTTTTCTCAAATTAAATTTTAACAAATTCTTGCAATTACTATAACATTATAATCTGATCAAATTTTGGCCCTATATAGCTGTAGAAATTTAAGTTTACTCTAAAAAGTGGCCTCATGGCATTCCCGAATTTAAAAAGGCTTTATGCAGTGTTCTTTAGGTGTATGTCCTTAAGTTTAACAAGTGAACAAGTCTTAATCAAAATATTATAAAAAGTTTTATTTTATTAAGACAAAATTCTAACCAACTCTTACTTGTTTTGGTTTCTGTAAAATTTATGCATGAAAAACAAAAGTCTAACAAAAAGTAAAATTTTGTACATAAATACATACTCATGCATATGACTATGAGACAGAATGCAAATACAGACATCATTAATATGTATCCACACCTGAGCCTCCTTTGTCTTAATATTGAAAATTTAAAATTTTGTTCTTAAAACTATTTTGTAAAAAAAACTAAGAAATATTTTTGAGCAAGAAATTTAAGCAAAATATTATTTCAAGGTTTTTTCAAAAGCCCAAAATTTTTACTTCTCATTGTTAAGTATTTGTCCTTTTTATAAAGAAGTATTTCAAGACTTGATTGTAGTTAAACATAATCTTCTAAGTAATAAAAATAATAATAAAAATAGTCATTATTTTTGTTATTAAAGTAATTTTTTCTTTGCACTTTTTTATGGCTCTGTCTTTTATATATTTTATTTATTTGACACAATTTACAAACACATTTAAAGGTACTTAACATCATAACATCACATTTTACTGTGGCAATTTAGAAAACGTTACAATATTAAATTATTTTTAATTTGTCTTTTTCGCTGTCTGGTAAAAAATTTATATATTTAAATACGGTTATTTCAAAAACTAATAAACGGTGCAGAGGGAGGGTGGCACCTTTAAAATTATCGATTGTGCGAATTTGATGTGTTCGCTGTGAAGCCATTAAGTAATGATTCTTATGTTACTGCTCGTCGAAAATTTTGTTCAACTTTTGGTAGTTGGCCAGTGCCTCGTCAATCTCCAAGGACTCTCAAAAACTTTGAACTGATTGAAAGCAGCTAACGTGAAAATCCTCGACTTTCAATGCGACAAAAATTAGCCTCACCCAGACTTCCAATAGCAATTATTCCAAAAATTTTAAAAAATGATCGTAAGTTCTATCCTTTTAAATTTCAAATCCTTCAAGAACTGAAAGAAATTGACTTTGATTTACGAAAAATTTTCTTGTAAAACGATGTTGGAGCGTTTTCGCATTGTAAATCCCATTTTTTGGAGCGATGAGCCCCATTTTCACTTAAACGGTCATTTTAACAAGAAACCCTATCGTTGTTGGTCTTTAGGCACTCACTATCATCAAATGAAACAACAAAAGCTATTGCATTGCCATAGGGCAACTGTTTGGTGTACTTTATCCACGCATGAGATAATTGGACCATTTTTTTCTCGAGACCAGTAGACGAATGTCAGCTGTGAAAATTATCGTCATTTTTTTTGCTAAACTTTCGAGCACATCCATCGAAATCTTTACATAAGTGGTTTTAGTATTATGGGGCCACTGCACACAGAGCCAGAGCTTCGGGAAAATGTTTTAAAAAAACTGAGCAGTCGTTTTGGGGACATTCCATGGGCACCAAGGTCACACGATCTAGTTCTTCTAGATTTTTTATAGGGCTGCCCTCTTGTTGTTTTAAAGAAAAATATTCGTCAAGCAATTAGCTCGTTTGAACTAAGTTTTCTGTAATGTGTGGCACAGAACACAAGGCTCCGTTTTGAACAGTGTGCTGAACTTGACGGAATACATCTCTATGACATATTCTTTAAGTTAAAAAATAAAACTCGCATTCCATTCTTCCGTACAATGCTGTTAGTAAAACTTTGTGTTAATTATTGCGTTTAAATTTAAGTTTGAATATTTAAATCTGCCACCAGATACCCTGTACTTAAAAAATAATTTTAATGCTTACCTATATATAAACATAAAAACAAAATGCAAATAAGTAAAAAATAATAAGTTTTAATTTAAATTTCAGACTTTACAATAAGATGTCATACGATATTGTTTTACGTAAATTATATTTTAAAATAATACTTATTTAAAATAGTAGTAGCACAGTGTAAATTTTATTTGAAATACCTCTAAAGCTAACTTATTCTTATAATTTTAGCATTTTTCTTAAACGGAAATAACAATAGTTTTATAAGTTAAAAAAAAAATATAAAAGAGAAAAATTATTAATAGTTTCATAAAAAAAAATTTGTCATATTATAAACAAAAACTGCTTTGGAATATTTTAAAACAATATTTTTAATTTACTAAAATATAATTTTTTTTAACAGACTATAAAAACAAAAAGTTAAATTTCTTGATTTAAAAGTGAATTTTACACAAAAAAAGCAAATAAACTGTTTAAAATCAAGCCGTAGCAATGTCAGAAGTACGGTGATTACGGATTTTCTTAAACCAAGTAATGATTTCCCAGTACAAATTTCTTACCTTTAACCACAATTAAGCCAAAAAGATTATCACAAGTTTGAAGCCGTACTTTATGTAAGGTAAGAAAAATTTTTTGTAGAATAAACGATATCAGTTCAAAAATGAAAAGTAATTTTTATACTTACGGAGATTTATTAAAAATAAAGAGTTTTATATTTTATATTTATTATTCGAAAATTTTTGTTCTGTATTTGCCGTAGATGGTACTTGATTTTTGCAAATTCCGCACTGCAACGCCAGCACCCCACAATCTAGGCAACCGAGAAACTCTCTTTTTAATTGTAAAAATACATTAAAAAACAGTAAGTTTTTTTGATTAATTTTTAAGTCTGCAGACTGAAGAGATCACATTTAAAAATTTCAAATACGATTTTAAATAAATTCAAGAAGAAAATTCTTGATTTTAGAACGTATTTTTTCTTCTTATGTTATTAGTTTAAACACATTCAACATAACTTTTTATTTTAAAATTTAAAATTAACCAGAAATTTAATCTGTTACCAAAAAATAAATCACACATACAAACACATGAGCTTATTTAAGGGGAGAAAAATCAACAAAACCTCTAAAACATACACAAAAGTACTTCACAAACACAAACAAACACACATACGTAAGCGTTTATTTTGTTACACAACATTGCATATTTACTAAACATTAAACTTTTATAACTTCCTTCAATAAAAAAAAACTTGATTTTTCCGCAGATGCAGGTGAAATCGTGTTATTTTTTTTCTATTTTATAGTTTAATGGTCTTGTTTTATACATTGTTTTCTTCTCCATGGTTAGTACTTTTCCTTTTAGCTTTTTTTTTTTTCTATTGTTCATTAGAGATTTTCAAATTGCATGGAAATTGAAAATAACATAAAGATTAAATGTAAGTATTAAGCGCAAATAAAAGAAACTACTTAAATCTAATGCAATTTTATTACTTCTTGCACCACTAGCAGCAATAAATGAAAAAAACGCCAAAAGCAACCAAAAATAAAAGTTTTATGGTGAAGAGGGTAAATAAACTAAATGAGCACTAAGTATTAGGAAAAAAGGAACATTTTATATTAAAGTAGTACAACAATTGCATGTACAAAAGTTGCTGCAAATGTTGCAGCAATAATTATTTTAAGAGCAGCAATATTTTACAATTATCTTGGTGTATTGGAAATTCAATGATGGGTTTTAATGCGGCACCATTTCATTTACATTAGTTTAATGGTCCCTTCTTTAAGTGGAATGAGTCGTTAAACCCAAAAAATAAAACAAAAACATAGAAATGAAATGAAATCAAAGCCATATTAAAGATTTGGAAAGAAGTGTAACACAGAGCAGAAAAAAACTTTGATTTAAGAGATTAAGGAAACGTTAGTTTAAACCGCTTAAAATACGTAAGTGTGTTAAGTACTATTTAAAAGTGTATAATGAAACCTAAAAAAAGAAACAAATTAGAAATTTACAATTAAGTACCTCAATTACCTTATATTTTTCGCAAAAATAAGGCAACAATTTTCAACCACTTTTAATTCAAAGTCTATTTTAAAATGTTTTTGAGATTTTTTAAAATTTTATTTAACAAACATAAATATTTTCTAGTGACGTTACTTTAAAAGCATCTTAAAGCATCTAAGAAAAGGACGTTTACAAATTTTACCAAATTTTCAGATGCCAGAGAAAAATCATGCAATGGAATAGGTTATATTGACTTAACAAAAAAAGTTAAAAGGCGCCTTTGCCAAGAAACTAGTTAATGTACTTAACAAAGGTCCCAAGCCCCAGTGATTTATCACGTTTATTGTCTGTCAAATTTTTCAATAACTAAAGATAAAAACAAAGATTTTTATTAATCTTAAAGTTCCCACCTACGTGCTGATGTATTTCGTTCTAAGAATGCGGACTAGGGTTTTTATCTCATTAACCTCTTGTCTCAAAAAAAAATTATTTTAAATACGAACCAAATATCAGGACATACTGCTGGCAAAACTACAATTCAAAACGTCGGAAGATACTAAACCTTTAAGAAGCCTAAATGAAGATATGCCAAAATACTTTGCATGAAAATTTGACCAACCATCAGACTAGATACGACTAGAAAAAAAGCCCAAATGGTCACTATTAAAAAATTAGTTGACCCAATGCATAGTCGCAAAAATTTGCACACTTAGGAGGTTTAGGTATGACTTGTTAACGGAGGTGATCTAAAGGTCTTAGAAGACATGTAAATACAAAACCATTTCAGTTAATTCTGAAGATATCCGAGCAAGAAATGACAAAATAACTTTCATGTTTTGCGTATCTAAAACATTGCATGAATGGATTTACAGCCTGCTGTTGCTTGGCAACCTACTGAAATAAATTTTTAGTTTCTAGATATTAAAAAGGTTTTGGATAACTGAAGTATAAAAAAGGCTAAACGCCATATAACATCTTGAATATTTCCCTTCAAAAAAGAAAATCTCGTTGCTAAAAATCATTTCTAATCCAAATAATCAAACATCGAGAGTAGAGTCTTACTGGCCAATATATCTGTTACCAATTTCGCCGAAATTATTCGAGTAATGACTATAAATAAATTTGGCCACATCTTAAAAAGCTTAAGCTTAAATCAACAATTTGGCTTCATGTGACGACGTTAAAAGAGCTGACAGGATGGTACAAGTTAAAAGAAATAACTTTAAAAAATATTGCTCTGCGTTGCTTATTGGGGTCTTTCAAGATTTGGGGAAAGTGAAGCATGAAGGCTTGTTAAGCAAACTGAAGCTAAATTTTTACGTGTATTTTCATAATCTTGTTAAAAATATACAACTAGATGGTAAACTCAAAGCGAAATACTACTTTAGTTTCCTTCAACCAACAGGGGCTGGCATACCTCAAGGTAGTACTCTAAGACCAATCTCATTTGTGCTTTTAAAAGTATATATTTCATCACACAGTCGACATTTGTTGATAAAACATCTTTTTCCAGTATTCAAGTTTTAAGAAGCCTTGAAAAAGATGCGTCATCATATCATTCAAGTAGAGGAATTAACAGAGTTTTGAAAAAAAAAAATCATAGAATTAAAGTTTACTTTCATAGCTTGATGACAAACTGTGCTGAAGTGGTTGAAAGCAGCTTATGTGAAAATTTGCGACTTTTAATACGGAAAATGTCAGCCTTACTGGGACTTCCAAGAGCGGTTAGTCGTGAAATTTTAAAAACCTTATCTGAAGTTCTAACCTTTCAAGTTTGAAATCGCTCAAGAACTGAAAAAAAGTGACTTTTATTTAAGCAAAAATTTTTTTAAAGGGATGTTGGAGCGTTTTTGCACTGTAAAACCCATTTTTGGAGCGACGAGGCCACGACAACAAGCAAAACTGCCGTTGCTGGCCTCCAAGAACCCGCAACTCTCGATAAAAATAATAAAAACCATTGCATTTCGTCAGAGTAACTGTTTGGTGTACTTTATCCACGCATGAGAAAGTTCGACAATTATTTTCCAAAATTCTTGAGGCCAAACGACAAATGTCAACAGTTCAAAATTATCGACACATGATTGCGAAATTCTTTTTGCCAAGCCTTTGAGCTCATCCACCGTACTCTTCAAACATGTGGTTTAAACAGATTGGGCATCTGCACATATAGCCAGTGACTTAATAAATTTGTTTCCCAAAAATTTTACCCAAAAACTGATTAGTGGCTTAGGGACACGACATGGTCACCGTAATCGCCCAAAGTAGCTTCCAAGGAATTTTCATGGGGCTACATCAAAGAAAGGGTTTATAATCACAATCCCCAGTCACTTGTGGCCTTAAGGGAATATATTCGCCTAGAAATCAGCTCAATTGAACCAGGATTACGGCAACATGCCATGCAGCACACAAGGCTCCGTGTTTTCAACTCTACAAAAGACATCTAGATGGCATATCCTTAAAAAAATACATTCCTCTTTTCTATTCTATCGTTCAATACTCTTAATAAAACTTTGTTTAAATTATTACGCTTTTTTAATTATAAAAATATAAATCTGCCACCAGACACCCATAAGAGCAACATAAGTTCTTATTTATGCCGAACTTAACCCAGCGTAAATTAAGTGAACAGTATTAGACCAGCTATGAGGCGGGTTATGTCAAAGCTTAATGCGCTATTTCGTTTAAGCAAAAAATACAATAAACATTTTTCTTATTCAATGTCTACACTATTTTTAACTGTAAAAGATCAGTAAATCAAATACAAAAATTTTATTAACCCTTATGTGAATGGCAAGGTACCCGGGTACCTTAAGCGTTTTCATCTTAATTTTTTTTATAGAAGTAGATGATCCACATATTTGAAACTTCTTGAGAACTCCTAACTTTTAATAAATTTTATGTTGTCTTAATTTTTTTAGCTTAAAAATATTTTGAAGAGGCGTGGTGGACCGATTTTCATCTTATACCCTTAGCAGCATGGCAAGGTACCCGGGTACCTTCATATATTAAATATTAAAAAACAATTAGTGCAAGTATTTTTTTTTTAGTGAAGTGTTACTAAAAAAATAAAATTAAAGAAAGTTCTTATCTTTCAGATTTAATTAAACTTCAAATTTGGTAAAACAAAAACAAATAAAAAAATATATGTATATCTTTCATATACACATGCACATATAAAAAATAACATTTGCCTACAAATAAATTTTTATTGATCGCTTTGTGAACAATTGGGGTATTTTGGACAGTTTGTTGAATGCTCATTACAAATCGGTTTAAAACATCTGGTGCAAGCTTTACGTGTTTTTCTTTGCTTGATACGTTTGTTCATAAGTTGCGAAAACTTCCTACTACGGGAGTACGGCCGCTTTTTTTTTTGTAAACCTGAAATGTTTGACATTGAAACTTCAAAATCTTCTCCAAACACATTGTTAATTGCAGATGTGACTGATGACTGGATAACTGTTGGGATTTTAATGCGTTAAGTAATGTTTTCCTTACAAAATTTGAAGCTTAGCTCTTTCAAAAATATGTAATGACTTCTGGTTTAGCAGCAAGAGTTGATGCTACATTAGGCTTTACTTGCATAGTTGATAACATAACTAGAGCTTTTTTCTTTTTCAGTATATAAGAGCACAGTGATGCATCTTTGTTAAAAGCAAAGTTTAAATTGTATATTTGTCTAAAATAAAATCGTAAATATAAAATTAAACAACACAAAAAAAATTCTTCCTTATCTTAAGTTATGCAACCAAAAAATAAAAACACGTAAAACACGAACTTGTCTTTATATGGCGGCATATTCTCTGGCAGAAAGCGTTTGTTCTTTCTTACTGTTCCCATAAGTGTTAAGTTCCAAGAACTTAAAGTTTTTGCTAGCTCTTAGGACTTAACAAATTTATCAGTAGTTACATTTCTTCCTGAGTTTTTGTATGGCAAAACCAGATCTAAAACCGTTCTTTCGCCTATATTTGTTTGACGCTCGCCTTTTGATGGTTTACCAATGTTTTATTTTCCATGCAAAGGATAAGAGTTTAATGCATCGCAAGCCCGAAAAATTTTGATGCCATATATTTCTGGCTTTGACGACATGTTATGCGTAAAGCAGGTACGTCCACGATATCCATAAGGTTTATAACTCTGACGTAAATTCTCATTCAGCATCTTCAAAATATCTCTTAAAGCAGCAGTTTTATCAGTTTATGCACATATCTTCGAAAAAAATATAGGTTTCCAATACTATTTCCATACAGGTACCCGGGTACCTTGCCATGCTGTTAAGGGTGTTTTTTGTTGCCATTCACATAAGGGTTAAAAGAGCCTTTTCAATTAAAATAATTAATTGCTAAAATTATTTAAAAACAACTTAACTTCCTTCTGCTGTCATGTTTACAACTGTCTACAACATGTTGACATAACCACTACTCCAAAGCTGATATTTCATTATTTAAATATTATAAGCTGTAGGCTGATAGTAAGACCTTTAACTACATCATTCTCCTGAAACTGCAGTTTACACTGAGTTTAAGATTGGAGTTTTCATAAAAAACAATCTTATAATAAAGCTTCACTCTATAACAATAATTTAACTAAAGCGAAATACCCCAGTCTTTTCCAATTACTATTTCATGTCTACATTTCATGCTTATAACTTATGCTCATAATTATATTTTGCTGCTTATTTATTTGCATTTACATTTAACTTAAATTTCTTTAGACAGTTTTCTTAAGTTTCTAATAAACTGATTTTATTTCAATAAGCAAACTTTAAATAACAAAAAAAATTAATTTAATAAAATGCTTGCAAATGCGAATGGCACTTCAAGGGACCGCAAAAATTTTGCGTTAATAAAAATGTAGGTCAAACTAAGGGAATAAAAAATTTCTTGCAATACTTTTGCAAAACCAAAAATTAAACAGGCGAAAAACTTTGCAGATAAAAAAAATAAAGCAAACAAGTAAGCAAATGTATGTGTACTTAGTTGTAAATGAAAAGTTGTAACAGAACTAAATACAATTTTTTAAATAAAACCCCAAAATGCTAAATAAAATAAAAAAATAAACTTTAAACGAGAAATGTAAGGGCTCCTCATTTGTTTTTTTAGTCTAGTTCCACTTAGAATTTACTTGTTAAAATGTGTCTCTCCAATAGGATTTTTAATGCAAATAAAAACACAAAAAACCCTTCATAGAAAAACAGGCAACAAAAAATAGAAATTAAAACCATAACAAAAAAAAAGAAACAAATAGATTTGGGCATGCAAATTGAGCAGAATGCCGGCTAGAAAAGGACGGGAAACTCAAGGCTGAATTCAAAACATAAAAATGTGCTCTAAATAATACTTCTGTTTGATTGTTTGTAACCCTTTTTGTTCTCAAAATAAGCCTGTTTCTATACAATTTTATGCGTGTCCTTTATTTTTCCTTCAACAGGCTTAGACATATTGTATCATTTTCTTTTTCTCTTTATAAAAAACCAAAAAAAGAATCGCTCACATTACAAATATTAATTGAAATAATGGTGTTGTAACCATGTCTTTTCGCATTCATTGAGCCATTTAACTAACACTTTCCCATGGCTATCAGAAGTATGTAGTAGGCGAGGCCTTACAAAAATAAGCTTAAAAGAATTTTGATCTAAAAAACTAAATTCTAAGAAAAGCAGTGGCATCAGAAAATAACGACGTATATACAATATTGTTTATTGGCATCACTGCTATGCAAAGCCAGTGCAGATTGGGTTCTTCAAAACTTCCTTTACGTCGATTAGCCTGTATTGGTTGAGGAAATTTTTAGCAGTTTTCCTTTTTGATCCTAAATTGTCGTCCTGTAATTTCTTTATTTCAATTTTATTTGATAAAAAGGGTTTCTTGTTATAATTTCTTGAATTCTTGAGCACTGAGCAATTTTTTTTAAACTTTTCTTTTAACAACTTGTGGACTTGTTCGATGGAACCATAGTGTCCCCTGAACAAATTTTATTGTTTAATATTTATTTTTTTGTCACTAAAAGTGCATTAAGGTATCATTTTTAAAATTTCGATACTATTTGAAACAGACTTGTTGGTCTGTAAAATGTTAGTTTAAAAGAATCCTTTCTAGGCAAAGGTATCATCTTCGAAAAGGCAACTTTCAATACTAGCAGGGAGATTTTAGCATCAAAATTTTTTTTAACATCATCACTAATGTGGATAAACAATAACAATTGAGACCTTGCTTAGATCTAATTATAAAACAGTAGTCCAGTTAATTCCAAGATAAAATTTAAGTTCTCAAAATAATGAAAAGGTTTAGTATTTCCCATAGATGAAACGGACGGAATTGATTACTTTTGTTTTGAGAAGGTTTGGCAGGCTTTATAAAGTAAAATAAGCCTCTGTTATATACAAAGGAGCTCCTAAACTATTAGTTTTTTTATATTTTATAAAAACTAAAACCTTTTTTGCATTTAAATTACTAAGCGGCTCTTTGAAATCTAGCAATTGGAATCGTATTTTTATATCGTTTCATGCAAAAATACGCAATAATTTATCATTGCCATTAAAAGTACTGGGAGCGAATTCGTATTTTTTATGACAAATTTATAAAATTTTTTGTTATTTCTATATCAAAACACTCCCAATATATTAAGTGGAAGTTCTGCCCTAACTGGTCTTCAAAGACCTATGGTGGGCCATATTGTAAATAATTTTTTAAAGAGTCGGATCTAGATTTTTCAAGTATTCTAAAGGTGTTAATGCTTAATCTGCTCTGAATAATAAATGAGTTGGTTTGGACATTCTTTCACCTTGGTTTTGAGCTGGAGCAATTTTCAAAGCCTACAACAATATGACTACAACCTTTACCTTGTGATTTACATAAATACTTTTAAATGGCTATTTTTTGTAATATTTTATTTTTTTGTGTTTAACTCCTTAACCCCAGAAATTTTATAGATTTTATTATTATTTGGAACCCCAAACTAAAATAGTTTTATAATCCAATTATTGTGGCGGCCGCTTAGGAATTTATTTACATCTAGTTTGTCATTGAACTGTTAATGGGAAAATATATTTAACAAAGATCAGGGCACTTTCGTACCAAATATTAGTTTAATATGTTTATTAATTTTTTTTTTTAACATGTTTTAAAAAATGCAAAGACACATACAGAAGTAAGGACAGAAGTAAGGAAAGTCAAATACACAGGCAGCAAAAATTCTTTAAATTTTTTCTATTTCAAACTTATAGCAACCCGCTCGAACTTTAGCAATGTAAACGTGATTAATCACTCACCTTAATATATCATTGGCCTAGAATAAGATCAATTGATACTCTCTACACAACACGTTAGAAATTGTTCAGCTTATGGTTTAAGTAACTGAATTGATTTTTTTAATTTTTTAGAAAGTTTTTACTAATTTTCTCTTGGAAATTTAGTTTGCTTAGTTGAGTTTTGAAATATATTTTTTTGTAATTTCCCAATTTACACCATTTGTCAGTTACACAAGCATAATCCTGTAGTTCTATAGAAACCAAAAGAAAGTGAAAATCCATGTACGACTCTAAATCTGGAACAACAGCAACTTAAAAATTTATAAAAATGCCGCAAAATAAAAAAACGAAGTCAAAGCAGCTACAACAATAAATGCTTGCGAGTAAGCACAAGTAAAAATTTAAGAAAAAAAATTCAATTGTAAAATTCAATTTTGGTCAACCATATGGATTAACAAAAAAATGTTTATTTGTTGACTGTATTTGGTGACGGTGTTGGCTGTCTGTCTGACTAAACTCTTAAGCAATGTACCGAAAGGCTTTTCAGCCTTACTTGAATGTCATTTTTGTTGTTGAAATTGTTTTGCTGTTTAATGAAAACAAAAAATTCTATTTGCTTGGCCCCAAAAGGAAATAAAATTTAACATTTTTTTATTGTTTTACTTTTTTTTTAACAAAATATGTACAACAACACAAATATGGTGAAGCATTTGTTTATAAACTGGACTTTTGTTTTATTTTCATGGGTTTTTTTTGTTCTTTTTTTTCATAAAAATGCAATAAATGTGGTTAAATGTATTTACAAATACACAGGCAAAGTTAGTGTATATAAAATAAAAACTAAATTGTTGTTTAACTAAAATTGAGTCTATTAAATTATATAAATATTTAAGTGAAAAAAATGCTAAAAATAATTTTATGATTTTTTATTGAAATCTCGTAGAAGGTTAAAAATTTGTTTCAAAACGAAAAAGATTTAATTATCATAATAATATGTATTGTAATAAAAATATTTAAAGTAAGTTTAAAGGTAAGTTTGTATTGGTAAATAAGTCTTAAAATTCTCAAATAACTTAAATAAAAGTACTCCATCCAAATTTGAATACAAAGTAAAAACCATCAAATTTCAAACTCAGCACTTTGCTCTTTAAATACCTGCGTAACAACAAAACATCATCCGTCTGAAGAGGTACTGTTTAAAGATGACAACAACAAGTGGAAAGTAAATGAATATAAACAAGAACAAAGCTTTAAGAAACTTAAACAACTTCTTAGTAAAAATCTTTTACCTTCAAGGTACAATTAATTTATTTACTTAGCAGCTCTTACTTTTGTTTTTGCTGCCAGGTAATGTTAAATAATGTTTTGTATATTTATTTTAGCTAAAAGTTGTAGCTGCTTGTTTCGTGCATTTCATTGTAATTTTGATTTTTATTCAAAACGAAAATCTTAAACAAATAAACAAAATAGTGCTTTTAATCGAAAAACTTTTCCATTACATTAAAGGTTTTACAACTTAACGTTATTCTATATTGAAAGTAAAGTAAATAAAGATAACTAGAAATAAAAGGAGAATATAATAGGGTGCCTGGTGGCAAATTCATGTTCTTAAAAACGATTATTTCAAAAAGTAGTAGCGGCGCCGTTCGAATTACCGATTGAGCGGTTTTTCAATCACGATGTCGCGGTGGTCGAATGAGCATCGCGCGTTCGCTGTGGAGACATATTTTTAGAGTAATGATTCTTATTAAATTGCTCGACGTCAGTTTTGTTCAAAGTTCGCCATCTGGCGAATACGTAATAGACCGATTGTAAATTTAATTCGTTTGTAGGTGCAGAGATTTTGCGCAACTGCTTTGGGTATGAATATCCAACGGCCAGGGTCCAGTCGATCTTCAAAGACTCCTGAAGACATTGAACTAGTTGAAGGCAGCTTACGACTTTCAAAAGCAATTATTCATGAAATTTTAAATGAGGATCTGAAGTTCCATCTTTTTTAAACTCAAATATATTAATAACTGAAAAAAGTGAATTTGATTTAGGCAAACATTTTTATGAAACGATGCTGGAACGTTTGCGCACAGTAAATCTCATTTTTTTTAAAGACGAGGATAATTTTCTGTTCAACAGCCACGTCAATAGGCCAAACTGCCGTTATCGGTCTCTAATAACTCGTAACCCTGGATTGATACATCAAAAACTATTGCATTGCCCCAGGGCATTATCCACGCATCAGATAAGTAAACCATTTTATTTCGAAAATATTTTCGGTCAGGCGACGAACATCAAAGGTGATAGCTTAATATGCAGGAAGACTCAAATTTTCTTCTTCTAAGGCTTTCAAGTAGAAAAAGGATAAATGTTTTCCATCCAAATTTCTTTCTTAAACTTAGATTCTAAGGGGTAAATAATCTGTCGAGTGATATGATGATGTCAGTCTCAGTCGAATGTCATATCTTTTAATCAAAGCAAACTGCAAGTTTAACATGTCAAGCACTCATGATTGCAGATACTGTGATGAACTGGGTTATAATAAAAACTTTAGAGCATTTTCCTTTCTGCCACTCAGAACTCGTGGACTTTAGCAAAAACAGTGTAACGTCTCTTCTTTTTTATAACCGAGACAAATTATTAACAAAATTAGATTGCTATATTTTTATAAAAATTGTTGGATACCCTGGATTTCTTCTGTTCTACTGGTTGGCTGCAGTTTGACATAATCGAACCACATTCAAACCAAAAAACAAATACTAAAAAAATCCACAAAACTTGCTTTAATGGCTTACAAGCAAAAAAAAAATTAAAAAAAAAGATTTTGTTACTTTTTTTTGGAAAATTTTAACTTAAAATCTGTAAATCAAACGAAAGTATATTTTAAAAGGGTGTCTAGGGTCACGATTATATTTTTTCAAACTTAAATAAAAACTGTAATAGTTGACACATAAAATTTCATCAAGAGCATTGAACGAAACAATTGAAATGCGGACTAAATTTTTTGAAGATTATGTCATCCGGATGTCTTCCGTCGAGGTGAACAAACTGTTCAAAACGGAGGCTTGTGTTCTGCGCCACACACTGCAGTAAACTTCTGTCAATTGAGCTGATTTCTCGACGATTCTTAAAAAAATTAAGGGGTGTCATTACATCCTCTCCCTTTAAGGGTGACCTCTTCTCCGCTGCTCTTTCTATTTAAAGTCGCGGATTTTCATGTTAACTTCTTTGAACAATTTAAATTTTTTTTAAGGAGTTTTTGAAGATCGACTGGGCCCTGGCCGTGGGACATTCATAGCCAAAGCAGTTGCGATAAATATCTGCACCCACGAGCGAATTGAATCAAAACTCGGTAACAGGTGCTCTTCAAATACCGAACTTTGAAAAAAGTAGTCGACGAGCAATTACGTAAGAGACATTATTCCTAAAAAATGTGTTCACAGCGAACGCGCGATGCTCACTTAACCACTAAGGCATCGTGACTGACAAATCCACACAACCGATAGTTTCAACGGTGCCACCCTCCGTCCGAACAGTTTACTACTTTTTGAAATAATCATATTTAAAAATATAAATTTGCCACCAGACACCCTGTACTAAAATCTCGCAAAAGACTGAACACAAAAATTAATAAGGGTACTAGATAATGAACAGATTTATCTTTTTCACAATTTGTGTACACTTGATCAAACCTTATAAAGCAACTTATAGATATAATTTTTTTTTATTTTTCCCAATTTAGTTAGCGAAAATATTACTTGCATTTGTACTTACAAAGATATAGAAATGTCGCATCATTC